>JALPQI010002964.1:0-98278 GCA_025490895.1 Thaumatotibia leucotreta
TGTAGGCAGCTATAGCATTGTAATCAAAAATACGTTTTATGACGCGAGTTGTCCGTTTCTCTCCAACGTCGTGATTCATACATTTGCAGAATGCACATCTTCCAACATTTTGCGACACAGGCCAACGGTATTAGGTATCAAAGTTTTACCTGCAACATAATGCATCGGCTAGAAATAGGTAGTTAGAAAAAGCCGCGTAGTGGACTAGACAAGCGCTTTCACTATAGAATGTGGCCCGTTCAGCCGCAGACGATATGAAAGGGATATTTGATATGTATCATTTTAGTTATAATGGCCCTGTATTTAATATAAACCGTTAAGGCGATCGTAAATATTTTACTGTTACTGTTACTTTCACAGTGCATTAGACTTGCCTAAGAGTTTGGTAATAACTAGGTACTCTTGAGAGAAATCGTAGGTATTTCATTTTTGCTACGTTGCAAGTTGCCAACGAATTGGGTGGCTATTACATTGCACTAAATTCAATGCATTATCTTGCCGCATCAATCATCATATGTGATAATTTCCCTGACAGACACGACTGTTGAGGCCTTTATTAGATTCTTTAATTTTGTGATACAATACCAAATGATTCATATAATAAACCCGCGGGTTCAATAGGGGAGCCGGAGAGTTAAAAGAAGCCATGAGGCTTCCTGAGAAGAGGTTTCGAAGAAGCTGTACCTGAAATGCAGCAGTGACACTAAAGTACTGCAGTCAGCTAAGTTAAGACTTCCTGGATAATTTCCAAAGCTTGAAATTATAGCTACCTAACTATATCGATCCGATTTTATTATTTGAAATATACAGCTTTTTATCGGTTCACCCTTTAGTTATGTTATTCGATTGTTCACACGACCTGTTTACTTCTTATTTCTTTAAGTCTTTCCTAACTCCACACGAGTCTTCATTTTACAGTCGTAGATAAAAGCAAAAGTGATAGATAAATGAATGAGGCCAGTAAAAGCTACAAATGGAAGGTGCGTTACGGAAGCGAGAGAAAATCGCGCGAACTTCGGTGTTCGCGGTAAAAGGCCATATCCCAATAGTTTCACATCACCTTCTTCTGAAGGCTTAGCACATGATTGTTGTGACAGTTATCGCTGCGAAATAGACTTCCCGTCTTTTATTATGTTCATAAAAGGCATACCTAGTGGATGTCGCCGCGATATACTGTCACTTTAATCATGTGCTAAACCTCTTGCGAACTTCTAGGCCCGACAGTTTCGAACAACTCTCAACGACTCGGCATGATTGGAATGACAGCGACAGTTCGTTGCAGTCCTACATTATGCAACTGGTGAATGCACCGTGGGCACGCGTCTGCGGGAAGTCTGCGAGGTCGTTGACCCGTGAGTCACGAGTGCTGAATGCGGTTCGGGGCCTACGCGCGCCGTTCTTACTGCCTACTTGATTTTTGCGGTTGGATCACTTACAGAGGTGTACCACGATCTACTAATGCGATTCAGTTTAGGACGTAATCTGGCCTGTTAACGCGAACACCGAAGTTCTTAAATTGTCTACATCAGTGGTGTGTTGATTTCAATAGAAACCAATGCTGTTTGATTCCCTTTACATGGTCTCTTGTATGGGAAGCTGATACCAGAGGGTGAAAACCCAGAGAGCGGCTTGTTCAGGAAATTCGGGGATTTGTCTCGTCACTCCAACAAAGGCGTCATTAGAGTGAGAGAGACGAGAGACAAATCCTCGAAGTTCGCGGATTTCGAAGTTTGCAGTAGGGCCCCTGGCCTGTTACCTTACCGCGAACACTGAAGTTCGTAAATTTCGAGGATTTGTCTCTCACTCTAATGACGCCTTCTTTTCAGTGACAGAGAAAAATCCTCAAAATTTACGAATTTAGTTTTTCGCGGTAGTAGGCCTGTTACCTTACCGCGAACACTGAAGTTCGTAAGTTTAGGGGATCTGTGTAGTCACTTCGTTGGCAAAGGCGTCATTAGAGTGACAGCGAAAAATCCCCGAAATTTGCGAACTGCGGTGTCCGCGATAGCAGGCCTTAATCGCGATGTGTCCGTTTCATGGAATAACTGTCAAAAACTGACAAGTAAAACTAAATCGCTTTACCAAGATAGATCATGGTATTCATTTCCGCGAACTTCGACGTTCATGCATTTCGAGCATTTGTCTTTGTCACCCCAACGAAGGTGTCATCGGCGTGACAGAGAAAGTAGCTCGATTTCACGATTTTTAAAGTTCGCTGTAGGCGTTCACCTTTGTATATGGAATAGTTACACTAATAAAGAGAAAGGGATGGCTGATCGAATAAGATTATCCGAAGAAAACGCAAGAATGTAGATTACACTTTATTCCTCAAAATTAGGACATTAATGCATTATGCAGTTGTTGTGTATCATAGAATATTTGCGTGATATTCAGTTTAGAATAAGGAAAACTCTACCTTTTACCTATAAATAATTACCTCTGTATTGTTCTATTTATTTTTCTGCCTTCCGGCCGGCAAACAGCACATTGCCGGCCGCTGCGCTAAACTAAGTTGCCGCCTGCCGGCTCCGTTGAGCAGAAGAATATTATACACACCTCGGCCTTTATGTGGGAAAGCCTCGGATGACGTGTTTATCGGCCACGGCTTCGCCTCGGCCTACAATTACGAATCATCCGAGACATGGACTTGGCATGTAATCTACTATTTCAGTTTTTATATTTAACTCTTTTTCTTATCCGCCTTCTTACAATTATGCAAGGTTTGATGACCTGTAAGTAACCCAATTTGGGCTGTTGGCTCTAGAGTTCTACAGAAGTCAGTCAGCAGATTCATAGCATCTAAGCATATAAATTTAAAAATTACATGTCATATACCAAAGATAAAATACCGAAGTTTACCGACGCCGGATTATCGTGTGTCAAAGTGCTAGCACAAAATATAGGGGGCTGGAAGTTACTCCACTGACAAGAGAATATCTCTTAAGTTTATGATGATGATGACCGACGACGGAGGTAGGATTTGAACCCACGTCCTCACGTTCAAATTCCATCTCCAGCGTTGGTAAACATCAGCAGTTCAATTCAGCAAAACAATTGTCAGAGTTGTTCCACAAAACAAATGAGCATCTAACATCTTCATTTCAAAACATCCAGCCCACCCAGTTACCAAATCTTCTTAATTTGGTTTTTAAATTGTTTCAGAGGGACTCTTCCATCACGAGAGTTGTCCCAGAATGCGGGGGGCCCGCCCCCTCCCGGGGCACCGCCCCAGCCCCCTGCTGCCCCATCAGCGCCACCACCACCACCACCACGCCCCAAATAACCTGGTCACGGTCGCAAGGATGTTCATCATTAGTCTTGTACAGTCAGATATATGGAAGCCACAAATATTGAGCAGGCCTCTATTGTCACAGCGTTAGAGTGCATGTTCAGATGTTTTTGAGCATCATGGCCGCCCTGATATAGCCCCTGATAATGCCGACCGGCAGCGAGCAGTGCGACGGATCGCTCCACCAGTGCCACACGACGCAGCGCTGCCACCCCAGTGGCACACGCAGGCAGCCCGGGCGGTGGCTACGCCCAGCCGCCGCAGCCCGCCACACACTCGCGCTCGCTGGCGAAGTTGTTCTCGCCGACCGGCAGCGAGCAGCGCGACGGATCGCTCCACCAGTGCCACACGACGCAGCGCTGCCGCCCCAGTGGCACACGCAGTCAGCCCGGGCGGTGGCTACGCCCAGCCGCCGCAGCCCGCCACACACTCGCGCTCGCTGGCGAAGTTGTTCTCGCCGACCGGCAGCGAGCAGCGCGACGGATCGCTCCACCAGTGCCACACGACGCAGCGCTGCCGCCCCAGTGGCACACGCAGTCAGCCCGGGCGGTGGCTACGCCCACGCCCAGCCGCCGCAGCCCGCCACACACTCGCGCTCGCTGGCGAAGTTGTTCTCACCGACCGGCAGCGAGCAACGCGACGGATATCGCCCTGATTTTGTAAGGAAAAACAGCACTAAAGGGATGAGGATCTTGAGGTTTTCCTTACAAAATACAGTCGCCATCGGATATATACAAAACCCCTCGGTTTTAACACTTGACTGTCAGAAACCGTTTACGTTACGATATTTAGTTAAATTTCACTTTTGGAAATAAATGGTAACTTAGTGGGAACCAAACCTTGGAAAACTTTCAACTTTGGAACAAGTTTCAATAATCAAGTTTCAGTAATTTTATAGGGTGGTCTACAGTAGGTAACCTTGAGATTTTGTAGATAAAATACACATGATACACTTTTGAAAAACTGTAAATCTATCTACTATCTATCTATCTGTTTTATCTGACTTTTTGCACTAAAATAACTTAAATTGGGTAAATTACGTATTTATCTAGTTTCGTATGAGTATAGTCATTTAATTGGATATATTGTGAAAGATTAATGCATAATATTATCAAGCTGTCTTTTTAGATTACAGAGTAAAATAATCACTTTCACAATCTTGGACACTGGAAGAAGTCTGATATTTCAATATCTTCAAATAAAGGTATCAGTTAATTAAAATGATTAGTGGGGATTGCGAAATCAGTTATTAATAGTAATTTTTGGTGTCTTAACCGTACTAACCATCTAGAAAATACAAAAAAATAGTTTGATCTTCCTTCAGAGTTTTATCTTCCTGCAGATCAATGGTTTTCTAAGCATCGTAAGAGATGTTGTCGTACTAAATTCAGTTATCACGACATATGTCGCATTACTTATTAAATTTAAAATAAAATACTTAATAAACAACTACTTTTTGAAGTACGCTGATCTGTATATACTTCAAACATTGAGCAGATA
Organism: Thaumatotibia leucotreta; assembly: GCA_025490895.1. Classification (NCBI taxonomy): domain Eukaryota; kingdom Metazoa; phylum Arthropoda; class Insecta; order Lepidoptera; family Tortricidae; genus Thaumatotibia; species Thaumatotibia leucotreta. The sequence goes on from JALPQI010002964.1 coordinate 4,790, forward strand.
TTCAGTTTATCAGAGTTATCGCTCAGACATAACCCGAAACCCAGGAGGTGTAACTGGGATATTTCCTAAAAATACAGATAAATAGCTTTAATAATAGAGTCGTCTAAACAATAAATATGTAAGTTCGAATATTGTTAATAAAAGTTTATACAGAGCAAATTTGTGTATGTTTATTCAAACTTATTATTACGATATCAGCAAGCCTAGCCAAGACGCCATTCTACAATCGTTTACGATAAGCGATAGTTCACTTGACCATAAATAATGTATCCTGGAAATGCAGGTCTGGAGACTTTTCGTACGAATCTGTCATTCTGAAAATGACAGAATGCACAAGCATTAAGTAAGAGGCCAGATTTCTGATTGTGATTATAATTGTACATATGGCCCACACGTTACCGTACTAAACTAAACCTTTGCAAATATGTATTTACAAAATTACCATAAAATAATCTTGTACCTGTTACGATATAGGTAAGGTATTTTTCTTGTCTAGTTTTAGGAGTATCGAAAGACTAAGAAGGAGGATAGTAAAATCCAGGTTTATCCCAAAAATCGAACTCTTAGTGGTCTTTTGAACGAGTCCATCCGATTATTCAATAAAGATTTTGCCCATAAATTGTATCCATAAAATAAGGTCACCAGAAAATAACAATGACACCATAAACCCGTTCATTCCGGATAAGAAACGGAAATCGCAACTGATGTATCCAAATGAATAGTCTGCCAGAGCCGGGCCCAATCATACGACTCACGCAAAAATATGTCAACGTTAGTGTACCTCAATCTGTTGAGATACAGTTGAAAATCGCATGTTTATGACTTTAATCGTGCGATTCGTACGTGGGTAACATCCGGCCAGGAGTGGCAAATGCATTCAGGAAGTAATTCGGAAGAACAGCTTATGTAAGGAGTGGAAGAAATTCCAATTTAGACTGGAAGAAGAGGAGTTTAGGTTGAGATTGTAATGTGAGGAAAATCGATATATGCGTTTTTGAAGTAAATCACCATTGTACGCCTTAGAAGACTCGGCGATTCTGTTTCAGAGCGAAATATTCATTTTTAACAAACTTTTCCATCAACTTCTTTGTAAACTTCTTTCTCTTTCATATTTTTAATGGATGATGGATGCGTGCAAATATTTTTGCATTTTTAATTTAGTCTAGGTTTCTCTCGTGATAGTCGTGATACTGCTGATCGATCAGAAATAAGGAGATCCATAGAAGAACTAAAGTCGACGACGTAGCTCTCTGGATCAACAAGCGGCAATGGGGCCACACTGCACATAGAGTAGTGTTGTGCAACTCACTTGTGATGTACTCCTATTGAAGAACTCATTATCTCAGATTGTCAGAGAACTTCATACAGGAAAATTGTCATACTTCAATCCTCTACTCACTTCCACTTACTCTTGACAAATCACATCACACTACCAGTCACCACAAATACATTTTGTGCCTCAGTTCCATCACAAAAATATTCCACCGTGCAGAAATCTCAGCCTACAAATACCACATTTAGTCCCGAACGCAGCATTCGTCCTCACAAGTCTAATAACAAAAACATTCAGTCATTCACTATTTTTACACACAATAATCCTACAAATACGAAATTTGTCGCACGGCATTCTTGCTCTTAAGTGTAACCACAAACACATTCAGCCGTTGACGCACTAAATCCTACAAGGATACACAAATTACATTTTTTACCGCGGCTTCCACAATCAACTATCATCACAAGCACTTCCCGTCATACAACATCTTTCATAAAATACTTTATGTTACATTTTACTCGCTAAACCAACATTGACGTTAGAACTGACAATACTAACATGACACATAAAACAACGAAACTGAAGGAATGTTTGTTTTGCATTCAGCATGAGTCAATGACCCATAGTGGCCATAAGTCACGACAGGGCCCCTCCTTGGGACATTCGCTCAAAAACACACAAAAGTCACAAAAACCACTGCGTACTCTTTTTATCTCTGTGTGTGAAATCTATCTAGATCCTACATTCATGATCTAGACAATCTAGTAGTTTGACACCTGACGTTACGTCACCGGTGAAAGATTGCGTTTACAAAGTTTGTTGGAGTAAAATTTTAAAAGGCAAAGTTTTAAATGCGGCAAAAAGTGGAACAAAACATTTGAGAATAGTTTATTTGATAAGTATGAATTAAATAGGTGTAAAAAAACAGTTATCAGATTCAATAAATTGACACTTTAATAAAAAAAAAATACGTTTTTTGCGTGATGTGCATTTAATTTGGTTTTAACGCACTTTGTAAACACGTACTAATGTTTGACACAGTTTGACAGAACAGAACAAAACATGAAAATAACCTAACATCTATCGTATCAGAACTATCAGATACCGGCAAGCTCTTAAATGCAATGTAAATTTGCTTGTGATGTTTAGGTATTTGTTTTGTGAGTTAGTTAAAATATTGTGTAAATAATACTGCTTGAGTACTAGCGGTTCCAGCGGCAGGCCATAAGTGGTTTGCAAAAAAAGTTAGTGATAACTCACGTAAGATGTGTATGTGATTTTTGGTTTCTTTACAATAGTGTTGTTTGATCGGTATATTTTAACGACGAGGCCTTATTGTAAGTATTTAAAACTTTTGGTGAATGAACTTCTACTTATTTTAAGGTTAGTGGTAAAATAATAGTTTATTTTCATAAATAGCAAGTAAGTACAGCAACTATTAAAGAAATATTCCTTTGTGATGTGTGGATATGGACAGGATGTAATAAAAATAGCCAAAAATATGTATAATTTTAACCAATTATATATAAGCCTTTAATTAAGTTGCCATATAGCTAAAATTCACTTGAAGGATCCCTCCCTTGTATGAACATAGATACAGATGTAACCTTTCTTAACATTTCTTAACTTTTCTTATATTTTATTTTGAGTAACACACTTAAATAATGCACTTAATTTGAAAATTAATCATTCATATTTCACAGATAGGCATATATGCAGTTATATTAACCCGGTGAAAGTCTGGTGAAAAAAAGTTAAACAAAAATTAACTCTAAATATACATATAATAAATAACTATACATAACATAAGTCAAACGCTGGGTATGAGATACCCTGCCACATTCCTCCGGGTTAATATTGTATACCATTTTTTTTTTGTTGCCGATGGTACTATGGTTGCTGGAAATATATTAGTACCTCACTTCATTTGATGGAAGATAATGTCCCATAAAATTTTTGGAAATGATGTACACATACAAACTCATTTTAAATTGATGTCCTACCCAACACTAACATAGAGCAAATGGCCGTTGGCATAGAAAAGTGCTCAAGTTTCAAGTTTCTGGTCTCCACTGTGGAGACCACGGTTTGGCAAACACAACTTAGGATGTCCACCCACAAGATGGACTGACAACCTTATATCGCTGGGAGACGCTGGATGCAGGTTGCTTCCAATCCAACCGGTGTATGTGGAGGTCCAAATGGGAGGCTTATGTTCAACAATGGACGGTTTATGGTTGAAATGATGATAATGATGAAACATACAGAATAATACTTCGTTTAGTTCTAATAAACGTAAAGTGACAATTATATTTACTATCTGCGGGCGCAATTAGTTTGATTACTCGAACTACCCGCACACTTTGAGTGTACAAATCAAGGTATGTTATGTACAAGAACTGCGATAAATCAAGGCTCAAATAGGTACGTACATCTTAGGGTTCCGTAGTAAACAAGCAACTCTTAGGTTCGCCTTCGCCATGTCCATCTGACCGCAGTATAGCTCAGAAATGTGCAATTTGGTACAGCCGCAACTGGTATACTATATTGAATAGGATATTGATCACGCCTATAAAGTAGTAGAATAAAAACTAGAAATAGTAGATTACATGCCAAGGCCGTTTAAGTGGGAAATGTCTCGTATGACGTGAAATTGTAGGCCGAGGCGAAGCCGAGGCCGACAAACATGTGATCCGAGGCTTTCCCATTTAACGGCTGAGGTGTGTATACTATTTTTCTCAAACATGCAATGAAATATTGTTATGTATGTTCCTTAAAATAGGCTGCGAAGTATGACGTTTCGTTGACGTTCGTTGACGAAAAATTGTAACCCTTCACCTCGCTTGATCAGTGGGTCCAAAAAATATTGGAAAAATCATGAATAGTGGGTTTATAGAATACTCTAAAATATATTCCGATCTGAACATAATCGGCCCAGCCGTTTTTTAATAACTACGGAACCCTACTGCCCTACACTGAGCATGGCAGGTATGTAAGGTACAGGAACGTCTGTGGATAACATTATGTTTTAGCTTTTAAGTACTAACAGAAGTCATCCAATGCAACGTTGAACTTACCATGAAGTTTTTGTTAACGCCATTAACGCTGTATTTTTTATCACTATTGGTATTTTTGTGCTGCATCTAAGTAGTTTTTCCTTGGGCTGACCGAATAGGTACCTCCCGTGAATATATTTTTGTTTCATATAAAAAGTAACTAATGTTTTATAACTAGGTACTCCAAAAACTCTTTGAGATTGAGAAACCGTCGTGTTGCTTGGCCCGATATTCCAATATCTAACAGTCTTTATCAAAATAACCAGAAGAAGAATAAGTAGGTAGATCTAACATTTAAGCACCAACCAATGCCAAAGCAAACATAACATAACAATAACGAAAAAAAAAGTTGATTCACCCATTTAGGGACATAATTACCTATCCTACGTATAACGCATCAAATTTAAATGAGGTTTTTTATAAGTAGATAGAATCAAGAGGAAGGTTTTACTATTGTAGCCGTCCAAAATCGTCGCTAGTAAAATGATAAGAACTTCTCGTAATAAAATTACAACGAACAATATGTACATAGTTGGAAAACCGATCGGCCATGAAAGAAAAGTGTCACGCCCTCACCGCACTATCGCATCACAACTGACACTATCAAAGTTATCGGCAGTTCGCGAATGTTCCACGATGATATCGTATCTCTTCAAAGTGCTTGTGCGCAAGTGGTTGCGGCTGTACACTGTTGTTTTGCTGCTTCTGATGACGTGTCTGTTGGTGAGGGTAGATGTGAGGTGAGTTCAACGATGATGTGTGTTGGCTGTTGGTTATTGGGAAACATTGTTGTCTAAAGTGGAACTGAAGCGTCGATAAGCTGATAAGTGATAACGCGTTGCACACTTGAATAAATGACAATTTTAAAAAGAAAAGGAAATTTTAGTACCAGACTTTGTACGTGTGTACGAGTACCTACAGATGTAGTGAACAATCTTTTTCCTTCATATTTTTACAAAAATTACCAAATTATAAGTTTCTGTCTCAATTAGCTTCAATATGAATTCGGGTGTTTCCGTGAAAAGCCGAAGAAAAATTACATCTGTACTCTGCTGTGTCTGTACCTAGTTATGTTAGTACCTAATTAGTATCACTTAAATATTAAAGGTAAAAATACTTTTATTTATGTACCTAAAGTAAGTATGATACCTTCTCATTTTTCCAAGAACGAAAATACCAACTTTATATTATTATAAGTGAATCATCAACATGAGTTATCAGTTTATCAAAGTACAATTTTGTACCTATCTTTATGTGACAGAATGATGGACATTTTGGAGTGTGTGCGATACTGATGGTTAACTTTGGATTTGCCAAATCGTGTCAAGAGGTGTGGTTTGCACTGTTGGTCACGAATAAGTCACTGGTCTCACCGCGAGCTACTAAGGCACTGGTCTCACCGCGAGCTACTAAGCTATGAACTATCGGCTATAAACACAAACAAAAGATACGCACTCCCGTGTAAATAAACGAGACACGGCGATACTCGCCCGGCTTTGATAGCTGATAGCTGGGCGAGTATCGCCATGTCTCTTTTATTTACACGGCAGTGCGTATCTTTTGTTCGTGTTTATAGCCGATAGTTCATAGCTTAGTAGCTCGCGGTGAGACTAGTGCCTAAGCTATGAACTATCGGCTATAAACACGAACAAAAGATACGCACTCCCGTGTAAATAAAAGAGACACGGCGATACTCGCCCGGCGGTGATAGCTGATAGCTGGGCGAGTATCGCCGTGTCTCTTTTATTTACACGGGAGTGCGTATCTTTTGTTCGTGTTTATAGCCGATAATTCATAGCTTAGTAGCTCGCGGTGAGACCAGTGACTTATTCGTGACCAACAGTGCAAACCAGTGAGAGAGACAAATCCTCGAAATTAGCGAATATCCCGAAGGCTCGCTCGCGCCAATACGACAGTTCGAGCATGGTATGGCTACAGATCCTGTGGAATTGTGGATGCCTATGAGGTCGTAATAGTACATTTCGATGCAAGTGCAAGAATTTTTTTTTCGACGAGGGTGAAAGTTGGAGCCAGAGTGAAACGAGGGCAACAATCACCCGAGTTAAAAAGAAGTTTTTACACGTGTATCGAACGACTTTTTTCATAACAATTGCCTTTAATCAGTGGATTGGCGATCGCAGTAATGTGTCCATGACACTGCTGCCCGTACCCGTCATCAATCAAATCAAAGAATGGTCAGTGACACTTCAATCCCTTAGCAATGATCCCTTAGTCGACTCTTACGACTCCCGCGGGAAGAGTTGGGGTGGTGACAAATGTATTCTTACTGCTGTCACCACACGGCATTTCGAAACATGTAAGGTTCCAAATTGAATGGTTTAACAGAGCTGTCAAATGGTCAAAGGGTTAATATGTTTAACCTTCTAAACGCCTTCTCTCTCGCGTCAAAATGTGACATACACGCCAGTATCTCTACTAATATACAACGAAAATAAACCTTACAATATCTGTCAACAAGACTGTTAGTTTGACAGAATAATCGATGACCACTTTAGTGGCTGCTGGCGTGGTAGGCATGACAACACACGACTACTTTAGTGGTTCTTGGCGTTCAAAGGGTTAGATAATCATGTGAGACTTATATCATCATCAATCATCATCATCATATCAGCCGACCGACGTCCACTGCTGAACATAGGCCTCCCCCAAAGATTGCCACAATGACCGGTCCTGTGTCACCCGCATCCAGCGGACTCCTGCGACCTTCACCAAGTCATCACCATCAGTCTACCTTGTGGGGGGCCTACCCACGCTGCGCCTTATATACTCGCACCTAAATATAGAGCATATCTTTCTGTAATAAATCCACGCAATCAGCGGAATTACAAGTTATTTAATTTGACAGGCGTGTCACAACCATGTTCGAAAGTTAAGGGATTCCAGGTATCCAGTATTTTGATACGATACTTATTTGTGAAGTAGCCCCTGCGACGAGCTTTCAGTTCATATACAGGGTGAAACATGAGTCGTGAACAGTAATACGTTTTTCTAACTATATAAACAACTAACAATTCAATGCCCAACAAGTTATTTAAAAATTTACAAGTTATTTATTTATTTTTTGTATTTTTTTGGGTTTATGTGTTTGTATTTTTTAGCTTTAGTATATCCAAAAGGAACTTTAAGACAAATCATGGAATAATTTAAATTAACTCTTCAAATTGGAATAATTCATATTAGCAAAATTATTAATTTGTCATTTCGTGTAAAATTAAATGATTTTTATTACATTTACAGTTTTAAATAGCTTAAATAGCCGTTATCATTTCTGAAACACACCTTAAAAATGAGAAAAAGTCACAAAAAATACAAAAAATAAACACTTCTAAGTAACTTGTAGGGAATTCAATTGCTAGTTGTTTATAGAGTTAGAAAAACGTATTACTGTTCACGACTCATGTTTCACCCTGTATAAAAATATAAAAGAATAAGTTTAAGCCACGTTATCTTTCTGTACATGGCTATGACAACTCACAAATCAAATCAGACAAATCGCAATGAGAAATACCCTCAAACGAGTGCCGGTTCCTAAATACATCTCCAAGGCTCCGCTGACATTGACATTGGCCGGCCGCCCGTGAGCAAGGCTGGAGGTTCGCGAATATTCTGATAAGATAATACGCAAATGTCGTCGACCGATGGCTTTCGAAAATCGTAAATTTCGAGTGTCTACGTGTGTCTATCTCTTCAAAGACGCTTACAGAGACAAGCCTATTGCCGCGAAGTTCGAAATTCGTAAATTTCGAGGATTTTTCTCTGTCACACCAACCAAGTCGTCTTAGAGTGACAAGGACAATTTAAATGCTCGAAATTTGTGGATTTCGTAGTTGCAGTAGGGCCGCAGATGCTCAGTTTTCTATTTACGATATTTGCCTTAGGTTTACTACCGCGAATATCATTATTAAGCATATTTTTTGATAATCTAACAACTTTAATTCTTTTCTTATTTTTGACCTAGACGTCATCCCTATTAACTAATGTAGTATTGTATTGTATATACGTAGCAAAAAGTGCGTCGAGCTTGACCACAAGTGCGTCAGGACCGTTACTCGAAGCCCAAGGCTGCTCGCCTCACTGTCACTGCCAAGGCCACCCACCACGGTGCAAGCGGTTACAGTTCTTTGACATGTTTTCGGTCTTTTGTTAAGCTTTTTGCTGAGTCACAATCCTGTAAAACCTGTCATCTCGTATAACTAGTGTGTGACCACTGGGACCGTTACTCGAGGATCAAGGCTCCTTGCCTCACTGTCACAGCCAAGGTCAACAAGGTGCAAATTATTACAGTTATTTCACATGAGCTTTTTGACAGTCCTGTATAGGTGAAACCTGCCATCTTTTATAACTAATGCAGGACCGTTACTCGCGGATCAAGGCTGCTCGCCTCACTGTCACTGCCAAGGCCAGCACGGTGCAAGCGTTTACAGTTCTTTGACATGTTTCCGGTCTTTTGTTAAGCTTTTTGCTGAGTCACAATCCTGTAAAACCTGCCATCTTGTATAATAAGTGCGGGACCGTTACTCACGGAACAAGCCTCCTTGCCTCACTGTCACTGCCAAGACTAGCACGATACAAGCTTTTTCCTAACTAGTGCGGAAAAGTAAACATTGCGCACGCTTCGCGTGCGTTTACAGTTCTTTGGAATATTAACGGTCTTTTGTTAAACTTTTTGACGAGCTACGATCCTGTAAAACCTGCCATCTCGTATAACTAGTGTGGGACCACTGGGACCGTTACTAGAGGATCAAGGCTCCTTGCCTCACTGTCACTGCCAAGGTCAACAAGATGCCAACTATATAGTCATTTTACAAGAACTTTTTGATGAGCCACAGTTCTGTATAGGTGAAACCTGCCATATTGTGTAACTGGTACGGGACCGTTCCTCGGGGCCCAAAATTCGTTGCCTCACTCGCATTACCTATTTTAGGATATTCTTCTGTCAATTTTGAAAACTTTTTCATAGCTTTTCTATTTCACTTGAGCAGTTTGAGTCATACAATATCTTAACGAACCGTGACTTAATCGTATACCTATAAATATATGTGTAGGTATACAACGAAAAAAAAGATTTCGTCGAATTGTAAACCTCCTTCTTTTTTGAAGTCTGTTAAAAAGGACTTCCGACGTTTCGAGTGCGCCTCCACTTTGGACGTTTGAGCCTCCACACCACATACATTTGTTGCACTGTTGGAAGCGGCCTGCATTCTGCGTCTCCCGGTGATCTTCATAAAGTCGTCTATCCATCTAATGAGTGGACGTCCTACACTGTCGCGATAAAGTCCAATAATGTAAAATACTGTCTGAAAATGATGAATGTTCAAATCAGTATACATAGTTTGAGTCATAGGCTTCACGTTGCAATACTGTTAAAATATTGATCGTGTAAGAAGCCTTCCCACGGCTTTTTTTCAATTGTTCCCCTCGCCAGCGTTAAAATAAAAGTCTGAATGAATGACGCTAAACACTGGAGCCGCTAATTATCCAACCCGGTTGCCAGGCACCCGAGACACGAGACGGGACAGGTAGGTATTGACAGTTGGCATAGTGACGAACTGCGTAATGGTGTCCAAGTCTTATACACGGTGCTCGTGAGCATTCCGAAAGATTTTAATGCTGAATTCCTGAGCATATTTAGAGTATTTAATGTTACATAAAATTTCCTGGATTCGGCTTGGTTCCAGAGATAATTAACCTTTTTTCCAAAAAAGTTTTTCGACGTAACTCGTCATAAAACTTCTTTTTGATTACAATTCTACCACAATGTGTTCTAATATTACCACACCTTTTGCCTGACAATCAAAAAATAAGAATAGACTTGACGAAAAAAATGTCCCTAAAAAATCATTTAAAAAAATAATTTTAACAAATTGTTGTTACGATAAAAAGTATTGGAAATGTTAAAAAGTATTCAAAAAGTCTAAAAAAAATTTAAAAACATCTGAAATAAAACTATGAAAACGGATAAACTCGCGTATATTAACTAATTTTAACTTCATTCCGACGTTTCGAACACTTTACAGGGTTCGTGGTCTGCGGATGACTGACAATGGAGGAAATTTGATAGATCTACCTCCATCAAAATAAGAAAGATAAGTACAAAACTACCCACCAAAGAAAAATTACTAAACCACAGACAATAAATTTTAAGGGTGGATGTACATACAAAATTTTGCAAATTAAGCTAGTTATTCACCACGAACCCTGTAAAGTGTTCGAAACGTCGGAATGAAGTTAAAATTAGTTAATATACGCGAGTTTATCCGTTTTCATAGTTTTATTTCATGAGTAATCCTCGCGGTAACCGAAGAAAATATTAAAAACATCTTTTTGACATTACGTCTCATAAATCTCATAATATTTTTTGTTTATTTTGATGTCTAGAATGCATAGTTAAAATCTTTCGCAATGCTCGCGAGCACCGTGTAGGTATGTACATACCTAGTACATGCTACAACTAGTAGCACATCTTTCAGAGTGGCCTGTTAGTACTTGCTAATCCTGCTGCAGTCCTAGTACAAATACAAACTTGCCGTGCGGCTTTCTTGTATATACTCGACTCTTTTTGGCCGTAATGATTAAAAAACTCTTAACAGTGCAGTCCTCAAAAAGTTTCTACACAGTTATTAGCACTAAATGCGTGAGTTAACGATTTCCAATTTTGTAAAGTGGATTGTTGCTGCTTAGTCTACTTACGTTCCTATTACACTATCACGATTTTTTAAATCCTATTAATATTCATATATAAAATATAATAGGTAGTCCATTAATCAAAATACACCACCACTTCAAGTCCACTGAAATCGACAGGTTTAGATATTTTGTACAATCAACAACACACCTGTGAACACAGGCAAAGTGCCAAAAATATGTAAACAGAAGAAAGTAAAGTGTTCGAAACGTCGGAATGAAGTTAAAATTAGTTAATATACGCGAGTTTATCCGTTTTCATAGTTTTATTTCATGAGTAATCCTCGCGGTAACCGAAGAAAATATTATATGTAAACAGAACTTTATTGCCTGGACATAAAGGTGTGTATACATATTTCTGGCACTTTGTCTGTATCCACAGCTGTGTTGTCGATTGTACCAACATAATAAAAAACCTCGATGACAGAATGATGACAAACCCGAAGTGACTGTTATCATTTCAGATCGAGTATATTTATTGCATCATGCATGTCGCTATGAATTTTGACTGTCTAAAATATCTATTTTTACATTTTCATTATTCATACACAAAACATACAATCTTCAAATCTTAAGAACGGCAACGCTCTTGGGACCAATGTGACCCCTGCTGTTGTTGTCAGAAGCAGTCACAGGCGTTCATCGGTATTTTATTTCCGCAGCAAATATCTGCTTGCTGTCATTCTATGCCATAAAACCCTATTTAAAACATAACATGAGACTATGACACTCGTAGTTTGATAGTCAAAATTTTCCTTCCTTAAAAAAACATTCCATACAAATACCAAGTTGAATCACTTCTCAGTGTTCCATTAACTATCAATGATTCATACATTGTCATGTTAATGAGTTTGTACTCTAAATGTCCTGCCAAACTTCGTACATGATCTCGTGTAGCCAAATAACATGGGGTTAACTGGGCCATGCATTATTAGACATTAGACATTAACCCCCTTAGTCATAAACGTTTGCTAACTTAACAAGCCGCTAATAATTGTCTGTCCCTTTCGGTCTTAACAATGTGTCCATAAGAAAAAAAGGGACAAACAATTATTAGCGGCTTGTTATGTTAGCAAACGTTTATGAATAAGGGGGTAATATGGTAGCATTAAAATTCCGTAACCTTCACTATAATAGGTAGTCTTACGGCCTGTTGCACCATCTCTGGTTAACGCTATCTGTCAATTAAAAAATATCACTATCTCTTTCTTTCACTTGGAAGAAGAAAGGGACCATACTATTTTTAACCGGCAGATAGCCTTAACCAAATAATGTGAAACAGGCCCTTAAAAACATAATTAGCCGAATTACGGTGGGTCACAGAACAGAAAAAACATCTGTTTTTATTATTCCGTGCGGTAGGTACATCGAACCAGCGTTAATTAATGCTTCCCCCAACCCAAGTAGTAAACAGGATAATAAATTAATAATTCCTTCTGCGTGCATTCACCTAGCATTTAAATATAACATTATTACCACATTATTGCCTATTATATCATAATATTCATAAAAAAGTCGTCTGCGTGCATGATAATAACCTCATTAATAATGCTCAAAGTTACGCTTCTGTACCTAAAGGGTAAAGCCAGCCCAAAGCGTGTCGGGCCACGCTCAGTGTTAGGGTTCCCGCCAGTCACAATAAGTGTCAGCCATTGGTGTCAGCAGTAAACGTCGTATCAATTCCTCCTCGGATGATTGGGGATGAAAAAACCCATACATCACGATTCCGTCAACTCAGGAAACATCTTAACAGCGCGAATCAACCTAAAGTACAGTACAGCAGATTAATCGAGAAATTCATAAGCCTGATATATTGTAGAGGGGATGACACTTTGTCACAATAAGTAGGTATGAAAACATGGAAGCTGCACGCAAACAATACTGCTTTTCAAAAACTGTCCTGAAATTTTCAGGACAGTTTTTGAAAAGCAGTATTGTTTGCGTGCAGCTTCCATGTTTTCATACCTACTTATTGATTTAGTAAGCACTAACAATTTTGAAGGTCGAGTGTAAATGTAAAGCATATACGAGACTCTGCACGCAGGTGTATTTCCTTTGACGCAGTTCTATCACGCAAGTTTGTTTACAAAATGAACAAGGTAACTAAGCTACACTAGCTTAAGCGGATTACCACGGACGCTTGTCTAACAAGTACAATACAATACAATACAATACAATAACTCTTTATTGCACCTCAAAGACAATTACAAAACAAAACAAATAATAAAAGTACATGTTTGAAAGAGGTAAACAAAAGTAATTGTATGTACGGCGCTAACTGCTGCGGGCGTAGCGTATTCCCTAATAGTTATTTAGAATTTTTATTGTCGCTGTCTTGGGTTAGGCATCACGAGGTTCATCATCATCACCATTGTCACCATCATAAGCCAGTGCACTGCTATAGTTGGGGAGCTAATTATCTTTGCGAATGGACGCAGTAGGACACTTTAACCCTTTAGTCGACCCTGAAGAAACCGACGGGAAGAGTTCGAGTGGTGACGAATCCCACCGTCCCCAAATGACGGTGCAACGACCGTCCCACAATCGTGGGATGCCACCCGGCCACAGCTGCAGTAGCGGAAACGCGGGAGCAGCCACACATACTCCAGGAGGAGTATCGTTTGTATTTTCAGTCAGGTGACGAATATATTCTACGCAAATAGAAAGATTTATCGTGTTACAAGTTACAATTTCCGGTTTTCCTTCTTTGGAATAATAATATAAATACTACTATAACTACTAATGTACTCGCCGATCTAATATACGAATTCCTTTTTTATTGACCAATACATTCCACAAATTCACAACAATACTTCAATATTAATTAAATAAGTAGGTACCTAGGTATGTCATTTTAATAACAGAAGTGACAGATGGGTCATCTATTGGGCACTAGGTTCGATTTGCGTTTTTTAACCGACTTCAAAAAAGAAGACTCAATTCGATTGGTTTTTGTATATGTAAGTACCTAATTATGTTACTCGATATCTTCGAGATATATGGTCCCGTTGGCACAAAGTCTGATGATGGGATCTTGGAGGAATCAGTTGAAGTCGGTTCTTATTTTTTATTTGGTAATTATTACGGGACCTCTTTTATTTTACGGTGTCAATAAGTGAGATTGCCAGACAGCTGAAACACAATGCAGTGCACTCAATTTTCGACACCCTGCTGTATTTTTTTGTTATGACTATGACATTATGATTACAAGTGTCGATTATTGGGGTTGTGTCGGGGATTGGCGCTTATACGATACCTTTAGCCGTACGATTAGTTTTCAAGTTCCGGTTACATTAGGTTTTACTCAATACCTAAAGCATTCTATCGCGGTCGCACTTACATTGTACATTGGAGCGAATTCGGATGCCTGCTTTACGTATCGAGTAAAACCTAACTTATCCGTAACTTGACACTCATGGAACGGCAACTTGGCCATCCAGAATAATCCAGATAGTGTTACTAAGCCGCCGTTCCAACACATTAGTTAAGCCTATAACACGGCTTACCTCACCGCACTACTTTGCTTAAGAGGGTGTAACTACGAGTATAACTATAAAACTCAAGTGGCACTCAATCATTTCATTATTAAAATATCTATGTAGGCAATACCTTTTAATATTTATTTATTTAATCTTTATTGCACAAAAGAAAACCTTAATGTACAAAAGGCGAACTTAATGCCAAAAGGCATTCTCTACTAGTCAACCTTAAGGCAAAGCAGAGAAGTTGTGGGCAGTTGTGGGAATATACGTTATTTGTTGTTTGTTGTCAGAGTCACCTATCCATTTCTAGCGAAAAAAAGGTCCCAAGGATTATTTTTTCTATTGTGTTACTATTTTCCATATACTTGTAACTATTTGTAAGTAATATATTATATAACAGTAGGTACGTAGGTCACACTGAAAATTTCGGGAATGACCCACAATTTTCTGAAAGTATAACTCTTTAGTATTTTTTGAGGTATAATTTATTCAGTTAACACCTGTATTTTAGGATTTCTTGGCATTTGAAAATTGTGTGTCGGGCGATTTTACGAATTTCACCCCAAGTTTTTATTTTGTAGCGTTTTTACACTACTTTCAATATGACCTTACTCAACAATGAAGCAGAAATAGGCTTAGATTCTTATTTAGTAACAAAGCTCAGTTCTTGTAGGACTGCTTGTAATAGTTTTCACAAATTGTATTGCTTCCGGTTTTTTCTTATGGATGATTATAGAGATGGTAAATCATAGAGAAGTCATAAAACAAATTATGTTAGGAAATTCGAACATCCTTAGGTATCCATATGACTCACTAGAAAAAAATCCAATATAAATATTTTTTCTTAAAAAATCTATAGTTTCAATGAACTACCCAAACCTTCCATACAAAATTCCTAAAACTGAAAATTTTCATACAAAAAGTGATCTAGGAAAAATGGGTTATGAGCTTTGAGAGTTGGTTCAATTGTATTAAAAATTTGTACACATTATCAAAAAGAGTTAAGAAAGGTGATCATTTAATCAATAGAGGCAGAATTAATACAGTTTCCTAGATTCCCGACAATTTCAGTGTGGCCCTCGTATACTTAATTAAGCGTCAAATACTTTGTAGTGCCCAAAGTAACCAAATAGTTCGGTATCGGTAGAAGTACGAGTACCTACCTACATATAATTATATGGAAAATAGTAACACGATAGTAAAAAATCCTTGGGACCCTTTTTTCACCAGAAATGGATAGAGCTCATGATTATAATTAAAATAACGTAAAATTTACCAAACATTTCATAACATAATATTTTCTTCGGTTACCGCGAGGATTACACATAAAATAAATAAATATCTTGGGACATCTTACACAAATCAACCTAATCCCACGGTAAGCTCAATTAAGGCTTGTGTTGTGGGTACCAGGTGACGATATATATAATAGATAGATACGTATAGATACTTAGATACATAAACACAGCCATGACCAAGGAACAAACATTTGTGATTAATAAATACACAAAGAATGCCCTCGCCGGGATTCGAACCCGGAACCTCCAGCTTCGTAGGCAGGGTCACTACCAACTAGGCTACAGAGGCTGACAAAAATAAAAACAACACACACACATATCGTGAAACATATCGTGATATTCGTGAAACTAGCGTATATTCAATAAATTTAACTTCATCCCGACGTTTCGAACACTTTACAGGGTTCGTGGTCTGCGGGATAATTATTAGTTTTTCATAGTTTTAAGACTTTTAATTCATTTCATAATATCATAAAAGTAGAATTTTTTAGAGAAACGCTCTTATAATATTTGTCCGCCAGGATGGTGTGAGAGATGTCTAAATAGTCACAAAACTTGCACCAAATAACTGTACCCAAACTGTACTTAACCTGCTTGTACCTACGGCGAAGAAAATTGAATGTACCTAGCCGTGTAATGAGTTGACAGGACGTTGGATATTTTCAAGGAAAACCCTCCGGCCTCAGTAGGCCAACTCGCTTGAATGGCTTCCCGTATATAGGTCAGTTCGCTGAAGGGCAAGGTTCAAGGACTGTTAGGTAACTTCGTGACAGCGGCCCTTGGGGTTAACTGGAGTTTATTTAACCCTTTCTTGAATGCTTATTTTACCTATTCAACATTTTGATTCTGAAACGTCTAGTCTAATGTACAAAATACTAGATACTTTAACGTGTACAATTTTTTTGTAATTGACCCAGTAGAGAGGCAATTTTATATTATACGTTTGACATACAACTTTCGGTCTATCGATTTGTCGTAGCACTTGGTAAGTAGCTTTGTAAGTCAGTGGTCTGGGACATAAAGTCACTTAGCGATTAATAAATAAATAATTCATGTCAAAGGGACATTCTTACACAAATCAATCTACTTAGTCCCACAGTAAGCTCAATTAAGGCTTGTGTTGTAGGTATTAAGTGACTAAAAACGAAAATATACTGGATGGGCAAAAATATGTGATTTCCTATAGGTATTAGGGTGCGGCTTCACTGACGAAGAGCGGAGCGGTGCTGTGCAAATTTGACCAATTACATTCTTCAAATTCGAATTCGAAATACTGTGATGCGGTCTCACTGGCCGAGTTCCCACAGCTCCGCTCCGCTCCGCGTTAGTGAAGCCGCACCCTAATTAACTCAGAAAATGACCATGACTGTGAAATAGATACCTATTTCTGTAATAAATAAATATACAAAAAGATGCCTTCCCTCATTTGTCTATTCGAACCAGACAAATACCGGGAATTTACAAATTTATCATTTATAGAATTATCAACAAGCATACCATTTGGAACATAACAACAGACATACAGTGTGTAGGTATCTACCTAGATCTAGTTACGGAGTTCATGATTGTTCTGCCCTATCTATTGAACTCTATTCAGGAACTAATGATAATGGCTTCAGTTACGTATCTACTAGGTACATAGGTACCGATATCAGGGGGGGGGGGCAATGGGGGCACTGACTTTAGAAAAAAACTTTCTTTCAAGACCCTTATTCTTTTTATGAGACCTATTTAATGATACCCCACACTGTAGGATTACAGCAAATAAAAAAAAATCATCCCCACTTCACCAGTTGGAGAGGTATCCGGAAAAAAAAATCTAGTTATTATTGTACCACTTTGTTGGCATGATTAATATGTAGGTATACCTGTACTAAATTGCAGATTTCTAGTATTAACGGCCACTGAGCTATGCTGCGGACAGACGGACATGGCGAAACTATAAGGGTTCCGTTTTTGCCATTTTGGCTACGGATCCCTAAAAATGTTATCCTTTTTAAAGGCAATTTTTTCGTTTTAATGAACTATGTCAGGCACTTATTCGAAAATCTAAGCAAGATAATGTCTGGAAAACAGACTTTAAAAGCCTTTACGCCTGTATTATTTAATTTGCCGTATTTAGCTATTGACATATCAGTGCCATAATATTGTCTCTGAAAGAGCCGCAAATTTTAAAATTATTGCCGTAATGCTTTCCGTGAGTCGTGACGCCGCCTGTAGACAATTTTTCTTTCGCGCCATTTTAGATAGTTGGTTTGTCAGAGCAAACCATCAAAACATTTCGCTATTATTATTACTTAACATGCTTTTGTAGTTAGTGATTTTTTCATAATATTTTATATACAACTGGACCTACTATCAATGTTATATGTACATACCTACATATAGTTACGCAATGAAAGTGAAAAAAAACAAACTTGACATTGGCATCGTCGGGATAGAACATTGGACCCGATCCAGCAACAAAATAAAAAGAACCGGCAGCATTCTAATTTTAAATTTCCCTCCCGACTTTGATGTAACCGTTGGAGGACTAGTGCTTGAAGATTTTTTTGAATCGATCGATTGTACAAATAACAATCCGTGAAAGAGTAGTGAATTATATATTTTACTACGTAAACTAGCAAATTATTATTTCGGTTAGTAAACAAGACGCTTTTTTTAAAGTGACAAACAAATTTAACAAGCATTCTTATACCTTTGCTTTGCATGGTTATTTATGTGCTAATGAAATATTTTCAAAAGATTGTCCAATGCGTACCTACTTTTTCAAACGAACGTTCATAAATAAAAACGATTTTTTTTTGTTGTAGTATCTAATCTAATTAATGATTGGAAATTATTTATTTTGTTCTCGGCCATTGATTGTGATGGTCAAGATGACGATTTGGACTCAAACTGATGTTGAATTAGCGGCTAGCTAGATGACTGCGGGCGGCCAAGCCAGGGCACCACGGCAAGGCCAAGGTTGATTGAGGAAGGGCTGCGGTGCGGGCGCGGGGCACCGCGGGCTTAACGCTCCGCGCGCTCCCGCACCGACCATTCTGCACCTCGCAGTCGACTCTGACGGTTGTACAATTGCAAGGTAAGCGGTGGCCACTTTAACTTTACAATTGTCATCGTAACCCAACCGCATCGATTGCTGCCGGCATCTCTCAAACGGTTAATGCAAGTTTATACAGAGTGACAACTTAATCTATATATCAAGATGTGCAAAGATAACGTTCAAGTGTGTAATTTTCTCGATAAAACCATATCGCGCGACAAGTTTTACGGAGTTACATTTAAATTTCGCCCACGAAAGCAATTGTGAGGTCTCACGGTCCCGAACGATTTCCCTCCGAAAAAGTTTTGAAGCGGTTCCCAAAGGGCGGGAAGCGACCGGCTGCGTGCTGTGCGTCGCGCATCGATCCGGGCTCCCCTCGGCTCGCCCTCGCCACTCCCGGCTCCCGGCTCCGATACATTCATTTGGACAAAACATCATTCCATTATTGCATTTAGATTTCTCCATTCCTTTTATTTATTAGCAGTAGTTTGTAGTGAATAAGTGGATGTTTGATTGGCTGGTTTTATAATTGGCATTAGTGAAAATGGGTGGTTGTGCAACGAAAGAAAACAAGGAAAACAAACCGGCGGATGAAGCCGACGGGTGCGTATGTTCCTGCCGGCGTTCATCTCTGATCTCTGTGGATTTTTTGTAAAACTATGTCCCAAATTTCTCGGTTTAACTTAAAATTGATTATTACATTAAAAAATGTATTACCTAAAGTTCATTATGAGAGTGCTCTAATGATTCATTATCGACGGCCATTGAACCAATTTCGGATGCTGTCACTTCCGGATTGCTACGTAAATTTACGGTATTTAATTGATATCCTGCTAATTCAAAGTACAAATTGAGACAAAATGTTCTTATTTATTAATGTTACATAGTTAAATGAATAAGCGCTATGTAATTTGATTTCACAATAATTAATATTTTTACAAATGTATCCATTGATAGTGGGTAGGACAATGATCTTTTTTGCATTGAATTTGCATAACGTGCATTCCTAGTTTTTATTTGATACGGGACGGGTCATGTGTATCACATTCTTGAGCATGTAACAGTAAACTTGCGCTATGCGTTGGCCGGTGTTCATTCATTATCAATTGGCGGTGCCGGTAATCCGACGACTTACGTAGAATCATCGATAAGTTGATACCATAATGTAACGACGCTCAATTATTGGTGTACCTTCAGGAATTAATGCAAGTAGGTAACAAGAAACCGCGATAACACGCTCGTTGGGTTGGCTGGTCGCGAGTGGGAGGCGCGGCTGCGCGCGACGACGAAGCAGCGCCGCCGGTGCGCAGTGAGCTGACACATCCGTTCGACTTGCGCGTGCCGGTCAAGGCGACCTCTGGCTAAATTACGTAATTCCAACAAAATCGGGTACTAGGGTGTGTTCGACAAACAACTCAAACAAAATCCGACAGTCCGCGTAACAACTCCCCTACCTGTAGTTCTTAGACCATTCCTGCATTTATAAAGTGGCTGATTACAATTTAGAAACATGAATTATAAATTTAAAGTCACGATACCTATAGTGGTTTGTGGTGGCGCCGTTCTTGCGTATTACCTCATCAGGCGGTTTGTACTTTAAACCTTTTTATACCAATGCACTTGCATTAGTATTTTTACTTTACCTGTAACTTACCTTTGCACATCAATAACTGCATCTACCTTCTTTTTAGTGAGTCTTTATAATTTATAAAAATAGTTTTTAAACTTTTAATTTTCGATTATGTTTAATAACTACAAGCTAGCACATCACTATTTTTTGAAATTAAAAAATCTAGGCGTCTTCGCTTTTCTCTGTCAATTTGTTTTGTCAGTCATTGGAGCGAAAAGTGAAAGAGTCTTGTGATTTTAAACGTTTTGAAATAGATTTAAGCTAACTTTTTTAAGATGTGTACACGAGCGACATGTGCGGCTTTAAAAGCGTTAGATCCAATGTTTATTTTTAGTCGTGGTTAGTTTGTTGCTTTAACAATGCGTTTAATGTTTTCCCGTTTTTACAGAAAAGCCGCAGCAATGGTGGACACCGCAACCATCGAGAAGTTGGAGGCTGGCTTCAGCAAGCTCCAGGCCTCTGACTCCAAGTCGCTGCTGAAGAAGTACCTCACCAAGGAGGTCTTCGAAGCTCTTAAGAACAAGAAGACCTCTTTCGGCTCCACGCTTTTGGATGTCATCCAGTCTGGTAAGAAGCATTTAATAATTTTACTTTGTGCAATACCTACTTATTTTTCTTTACGCACCATGTAGCGGTTTTTCCATAATCCAAATGCCCTTTGGCTGCAGCTCGCTGAATGAAACCCAGATTTGATATATTTTTTCTGATAAGATAAGATAGTCGCTCAACTTGACTTTCACGTAGCACTTGGCAATAGCCCTTGGTTACAAGAAACATTTAACTCTTTTAATACTTTTATATAATGAGGTAACATAGAATACTATTTGATCTAAATTTGATACTAATAAAATAATTCACCTATTCTATAATTTTTAATGAATGTGTTCTCCTTTTTGTGGAATACATAGATATACCCTCATTTTGTACATTGGTTACTGACATTCATTGCAACTTCAATAAATTAATTTTCTTTATCCTAATCCTAGTTTAAGATTAGTATTTGAAAGAAAAATAACTAAACATATTTTTCTTTTATATTACAGGTGTGGAGAACCTGGACTCTGGTGTTGGAATCTACGCCCCCGATGCTGAGGCATACACAGTCTTTGCTGAACTGTTTGACCCCATCATCGAGGACTACCACAATGGTTTCAAGAAAACCGACAAGCACCCTGCCAAGAACTGGGGTGATGTTGAGACCCTCGGCAACCTGGACCCCGCTGGCGAGTTTGTTGTGTCCACCCGTGTCCGTTGCGGCCGCTCCATGGAGGGCTACCCCTTCAACCCCTGCCTAACTGAGGCTCAGTACAAAGAGATGGAAGAGAAAGTCTCCTCTACCCTGTCCGGCCTCGAGGGTGAGCTCAAGGGTACCTTCTACCCCCTGACTGGCATGTCCAAGGAGACCCAGCAGCAGCTCATCGATGACCACTTCCTGTTCAAGGAGGGTGACCGCTTCCTCCAGGCTGCCAACGCCTGCCGCTTCTGGCCCACCGGCCGTGGCATCTACCACAACGAGAACAAGACCTTCCTGGTTTGGTGCAATGAGGAGGACCATCTCCGCCTGATCTCCATGCAGATGGGTGGTGACCTGAAACAGGTCTACAAGAGGCTGGTGACCGCCGTCAATGACATTGAGAAGAGGGTTCCGTTCTCGCACAATGACCGTCTCGGTTTCCTGACTTTCTGCCCGACCAACTTGGGTACGACTGTGAGGGCCTCCGTGCACATCAAGCTGCCCAAGCTGGCGGCCGACAAAGCGAAGCTGGAGGAGGTCGCGTCGAAGTACCACCTGCAGGTGCGCGGCACCCGCGGCGAGCACACCGAGGCCGAGGGAGGCGTCTACGACATCTCTAACAAGCGCCGCATGGGCCTGACCGAGTACGAAGCCGTCAAGGAGATGTACGACGGCATCGCCGAGCTCATCAACATTGAGAAGAGCCTGTAAGAAGTTCCGATCTCGCTATCAGTATTTTTTGTATTATTTTATCGTTTTCATTGAAGGATGGGGTCGCGGCAACACGAGACTAGTCAGCGGAGCCCCGCGCGGGCGCCAGGGCGCGCTCCCGGACCCGTCAACTGTTTGTAAAAGTATTTTCTATAAGGAAATGGAAAATAAAGACAGCTAGTATTAAGGCAAAACTCCTGTGTATTTTTTTACCTCTTCTAACGACTAACTCATTTCATTACACGAGCCGTTTATCTCTATAACTACGTGATAAAAAAAATCTATTACAACCACAAATAAACTGATCAGACCTACGAATATTTAAATGATTTTCGATAAATCAAATGAAATTGTGTAAAAATTTATCATCATTCTAAGAATATCAATCTTAGAAGTTACACAATGCAAACTGCAATTTAGATTAGATGCTTCCTATTATTAACGATGACTATGACGATGATTCATGACAATCATGATCACATCTAACGTATCGTATAATACACTAATGTAAATGCAAAGTACATTATTATTCACAAACGTATTCAATAATTACTTAGGGGAGATACCTTTGCGATGTCACAAAAACATCAAAATCAGCGCCCCTACCGCGAACTTCGGAATCCGCGGATTTCGAGAATTTGTCTCTTTCACTCTAATGACGCCTTCGTTGGAGTGACAGAGAAGAATCCTCAAAGTTTGCGAATAGGTAGGAGGCGTAGTAGGTCAGATGATGTAATAAAACGTGAACATAGCTTGTTGCTGCAAATTATTGCCCTTCCGAAATCACAACATTAAAAATTATTATTAGTGAGACCTTAACCACGTTAACCAGGTATCCGACGTTATTTGGTAATTTACTATACTTACAAAAAAACTAAAATGTGTGTTTATTTGCATTTTACAAATTAAAAAAGAATTTGAGTAATAATTTATTACTTTTGGAACAAACCGTTGTGCTGTGCTGCTAGATGTCAAAGTGAGAAATCTAAATTACGGCGCTCAAAAATCCGTATTTTATTAATCTGAATAGAGTTTGTCCCTGACGTCCACTGAAATTTTACTTACATTTTTTTCAAATAATCAAGAGATGGTCATGTCATGTGCTGTTGGAATTAAGAGTTTAGATACTAGAATACATTTTTTTTTTCATAATCAAATTTCTGGAAACATGTGAGAAATAAAACTTAAAGTATCAAAATATTAGCAGCCACCTGTTTTATTGCTTTTTTTAAAATCATAGATCGAGGATTTTTCTCTGTCACTCAAACAAAGACGTCATTAAAGTGCAGGCGCGGATCCAGGACTTCGTTGAGGGGGGGGGCACTGCGATCCAGGACTTCGTTGAGGGGGGGGCACTGCCCTATGATATGATAGTATTTTACACTTCAAACACCACCTAGCCATACATAAGTCCAGCGTGAGGGGGGGGCAAGTGCCCCCATTGCCCCCCCCCCCTGGATCCGCGCCTGTTAAAGTGAGAGAGACAAATCCTCGAAATTTACGAATTTCTTTTTCGCGGTAGGGCGCTGCACGCTCGAAAATCTGTACAACCACAGATAAATTCTTACATCTGGCAGCACTGCCGGTGACATTGACGCGTGACTCTGACTGACAGTGACAAATGAATTTAGAATGAGGGTTTTCGATAATTTTTCTGCCACCAGGCGGCGCTTCGTACGTACCTGGTCTCGACAACTGTCAGATTCATACTATTCATAGGCACTTGGGCCTAAAATATTGAAATTCTATTTTATTTGGAAGAGAATTGATTTTGTAATGGATTACGACTATTACACGGTCATCGAACTGAATACGGAGCTATAAAACAGGCGCGCAAAGTCACTGGTATTAAAAATAATTACTTTAACTTTGTTAATTTCATGAGAATTGACTTGGAACTATTTTATTTATTTATTTTAGGTAACAATATGCCTAAAGTAATGGTTTTCAGAATAAATAAACCTATAAATATGTTGAAAATTAAATGCGCGTATTTATTTTGACAGTTCGTTAAACGGTCGGCTCAGTGCTGCCATCTCACCTCCCCATAGCGGCAGAAAAAGTATCAAAAACCCTCATTGACAGGAGCTAAAGCGCGGCTGATCGGTTCAGTTTATTTTATTGTACATTTAACGAAATTAAACACAATGGCTACGCCAAAACCAGAGAAAGAGTTACATCTACCCCTATCTAGAGTGAAAACCATTATGAAAAGTTCACCAGACGTCGAAGCAGTGGGTCCGGAACCTCTATACTTGGTCACTAAAGTCACAGTAAGTACGCTTTGTTTTGCCGGCGTCGGTATTAATGGTTAACCTAACTTTACAGTGAATAAACGGTGTATCTTGTCATTTTTTGGCCAGCATCGTGCCGAGTCGGGTCCAGTTAGAGGCAATTTTTAAACGATTTTCTGTTTCTATTTTCAGGAACTATTCGTCATAGATTTAGCGAAGCGAGCGTATAAGAACAGTGACAGCAAATTCCTCGAATATAAACACATTGCCGATGTCGTTCAGGAAGACGACACGCTGGAGTTCCTCAGAGAGATAATGCCAAGAAAGATCACCGTGCGGGAGTTTAAGGATCTGATGGCGAAGAAGGCGGCGCGAGGCGAGCGGTCTGACGACGACTCCAGCGAGGAATCTAGTGACGACGCTAGTGAAGAAACATCTAGTGATAACCAAGACTGACAAAGGAAACAATCTAGAAATTGATAAGTAAGCTTTGGTAAGTTTTTTACCCTTAGAACATGATAGTGCAAATTTAACCCTCTGCCACTGGGATGAGGTCACACAGAGCCATTCTCAATTGTATTATGTTGATAAGATGCCCAACAGCAGAGGCTTAAGGTGAACTATTAAGATAGGGAAGTTACATTCAAGTGCAAAAATATGTATTGAAGGAATCTTCTTATAAATATGTTATGAGGTTCTTATTACACAATTAAAATGCACTGGGAAATATTTTGAACATTGTTATATACACCTTATTTTGCCTTTGACTGTACTCTGTACTGCTCTTAATTTTAATGATAAAATTATGTTGTCTCCTCTGTTTTATTGTTAAAAGTCTCCAAGATATTTGTCAGTGTTTAAATGATTCTTAAGGTTATGCTTATGTTATTTAAATTTGGAACTGTTGATAACAAAAGGTTATTACATCATTTTCTAAACATCCATTTATTAGTAAGAATAGTAGTTCAGATCAAATTATCTTAATATTATGTAAACTGGCTAGGTTACCTTAATAAAGGCACAGTAATATTAACTTGATGTACTTTCTCCATTAAAAACAAAATACATAAGCATTATTTTTGATTGATAAAAGTTATCCATGTCTTATTTAAATTAATTATAAGTTAGATTTACAAGTGCTAAATAAAATAAAACAAGCCTTTATTCAGATTAGCTGATTTCCCTTTAGCAATGGGCTCCACCAGACTTTTCTAAAGTCTCTGTCCATAGTCTTTCTAATCCATGTTGCTCCTGCGGCTGCTTTTAATTTCGATGGTTGGGTGGTCAAACCTGATAAGTCGAGCAAACCTGATTCTAAAATACGAACTATATGACATTGATGTCAAGGTGTTATTTCAATGAAAAAATATCTCTACTTATCGGGTTTGACCACTCAACCCTCGAATTTTTGTCCACCCATCTTTTTCTTTGCCTTCCTTGCCTCTTCTCTTCTTATGGGTACACACACAGTGACATCTTTTGCCCATTTTTTTGGGTCGAGCCACACACTATGAAGCAGGAGGACCATTTCCATTTTAGTATTTTCACAGTGTATGTTACTAATTCTACTTTGTAATACAGAAGTGTGCATAACATTTACTTTGGTTTTGACCTTGATTACTTGATCCTTGTCCTTGTACAGGAAAACTATTAGAAAAAATATTTCCACCCCACAAGAGGTTTAATTGACAGTTGAAATGGTTTCTAAAAATGTTCAATGCCATGTTAATAAAGCATTCAATATAAATAGCAGAGTAAATTGTGTGTGTAATAATGAAATTATCACAATGAAATTTACGTTTATCAGCAATTGGATATGTTGTTAATAATTAGGATATAAAATATTTGAAGACTATCACCTACTTGAGAAAGTAATCCTTTAATGGGTATTGGCAACATTTGCCGTCATATAAAAAACAAAACCAAATCAGTAAACATCAGAAATGAAAACATCAATCAATAACATAAATCATGTTAATTTACAGTGATTTAAATCTGACTCTTCTCTGTACTTGACAATAAATATGAATCTCTGATATTTATGGGAGTATAATGTTACTATAGCACTTCAAAACATTTGATAATTCAAAATCAAGTGTAAAAACATTGTGGTTTCATTGTCAGACCTCTAGAATATATAGAAACTAAGACATTGGTGACACGCCATTCTATATTCTGGGTTGTGTTTTATAAAGTTACATTTTACAATTTCACTGTTTGCCTCTCTAACGCACTCACATATTGGCTAGAAAAAAAGCACACAGCAAAATTGTAAATTGTAACTTTATAAAACGCGACCCTGGTGTCACTTGTCCAGTCCTATTGTCTGTTGGCTGATGCCAGATGATGATGATGAGAGATGATGCTGACAGGTGAACTTGAACTCTTTGCACACCCACTAAACCCTCCAAAGATGTGTCTAGTATTGGACATTTTATTCAGGGTTGGTCTGTGTGTGAGACTGATGGAAAATGACTGTCTAACCAAATTTCTAAGAGATTGGAGGATTGCAACTTGTAAATGTTAAATATGTGTAAGTTGGTAATGTAATTAAGGTTAATAATTATTGACATGTAACAATATCATGTGTTTTAACAAAGGCTGTAGTTGCACTAGTTAACTAAATAGTTACATTACATATAACATATAAAAAAAACTTTAAGTACCTGCTGCATGTAGTATTTAGCATAATTTTGTGTAAGACATTCAACATTCTATATTTGAACAATGATGTTGGCTTTTTAATTCTGTACCTGACAGCAGACTTGAGTAAAAAGTATTTTGATTACTACTATCAATTACAATTTTAATCGGAAAGGGTAATTGGATTACTTTTTGTCCAACTCTGCCTGAAGGTGCATCAGAGTTGGGCAAAAAGTAATATGATTACTCCTTCAGATTACTTTTGTATGTGTTGTGTACTTTGTAATATTTATTACAAAGTACACATACAAATGTAATTTATAGAAGTAATCATATTATTTTTTGCCCAACTCTGAGGTGCATGCAGACAAAAAGAGCATTCGCTGTTCTATCCCCCTACTCTACGAAATTCGATCGTTACACGAAACGTGATTCGTTGTTTCGTAGAGTGGGGGATAGAACAGCGAATGCTCTTTTGGTCTGCATGCACCTTGAGAGTGAGACCTGTTCTGAACTCAGCCAAGACCACAAATAAGTTCACGCCACGCCATTTTAGGATAGAAACCTTTGGTAATTATTGGAGTCAAGCTCATAAAAAGGTTCACATTTTTATGAGCTTCAATCCAGTTGCAGGTACAGAATTATAATGTATACATTCCATTCCATGCACTGCTACATAATTATGAGACGGATTTAAGTTGTATACCAATTGTCTATCTATAAATTCTGTATGTTGAAATAAAAGTGAAAGCATTGTAGAAAATCATTTTATTTTATAAATATTATTCTTCCTAAACTGAAACAATACCTAAAAAGATCTACCCTGGCTTAGCATTTTCCATAAACAAGTACTTACCTATTACCTATATGAAAATAAGTATATCAAAGTGATAATAGTACATTACTACCGAGGCCGCGAAGTGACTGGTTGCCGGCCGAATATGTGTAGACGGCCGAGCGAAGCGAGGCCGGATAGTATTCGGACGGCAACATGTCACTTCATGGCCGAGGTATGTATAATGCTTTTCTCAAACATGCAATGAAATGAAACAAAAAAATGTATCTTCTTTCTAAGAAATTATAAGTCAACTACATAACTAAGTCTTTGACACAACTAAAGTCAAATACGATACGGACACCTCATTTTTTTTTAAGATTGTCCTGTTTGAAAGTTGCAAATTTTTACTTTAAAAAAGCGGTGTTAGACGACGCGGTCGGTTGGGTCCAATTAATCGCATGCGATGATCGGGGCCGACGGATCGCGCCGTATAATACTGCTTTTTAAATATTATTTTGAGCAGTTATTGTACATTTATTTTAAATTATATCATTTAAATACCTAATTATAACTGCAAAAATTTGCCAATCATTTTTTTTTATACTAATATTACTTACAGATAATTATTGGCTAAAAGCCAAGATGCCAGGTCACCACCCTATGTCAAATGAAAATTAAAAAAGAGGCACTTGCCGGCCTAGGCCGGCAACGAGGTACTTCCCGGCCACTTTTTAGGCACGTAACTACAACATTTCATTGCATGTTTGAGAAAATTAAATAATTATATTCTTTTAAATATAAGCATATTTTGAAAATTTTGATAACTGCACCAAATTGATTCATACTTTTTATTTCATTTATTAGGGCAGGGTGAAAGGAGTAATAAATACCTTCTTGAGAACCAGACATTTTGAAGTTTTTGAATTTAGAACTAGATCTTCATAAAATTTCAGATTATTACGTACAATTTTGTTTGTACAAAGAGCCTTAGGGTCTCACCAAACTAGTCGACGCCGTTTCGGCTAATCGCGTACGGAAAAAGCTTTATGTCAACGCAATAAGAGCGAGGACATCGTAAATCGGCTCGGCCCACGCGAAACGACGTCTTTCGACGGGAAAACGGCGTTTTGCCGTAAAGCTGTTTGCATTCGTACGACCCCGTTTGCAGCCTAACGCACACGTTCGCATTCCTAAATCTCCTAATACCGCCGTACGGTGCCGGAAAGAGTTGAACGACTCCGATCACGGCCGAGTACCTACGATAAGAACCGGTCAGAGCTGGCGGAAACCGTTCAGCGTCTTCGACGGCCGAACATAGCTGACGACGGCCGTAAAGAGCCGATGACGGCCGAAGTAGCTACTGATGCGTTTGTATTTATTCATTTGAATTATTACCCACATTAAAATCTGCAATAGATCTGACAACACGAAGTAATACTGTCGTAATCATACACGTCTGTTCAATTTGAAACTAGTTACTAACAACTAGTCTCCAAAAATGCGATTTACGATTGCCGATCACCCGCTGTCCTATCTATCTGTTCGTCGGACTCAGCGGCTGTACGCGTGCTGTCTGACGTCTCGACGGCAGGACGGAGCACGGGAGAGCCGACCGCTGCTTTACAACTGTCGCGATAGCAAATCGCAGCCGATCGAGCGTTTCTACGGCCGTAAGGAGGCTGAGACTGCTTAACGCAGGTGTTCAACCGCGGAGACGGTCGATCGGCTAAATGCGAATAGTGTGGTGTAAAACACTCGGCGAAAGCCGACTCCGCGTCGATTGGTTTGGTGAGACCCTTAGGAAGATACAGATAATTTAAACTGTAAATATAAGGCGGGAATAATAAGATAAAAAAAAGCAAGTAAGCGCCATCTATGTGAATTCAGTAGGACTTGGTGGAGATTAAATAAGTCGATCGGATTATGAGTGCTAGTATAGCTAGTCCTCAATAGATGGCGCTGCAGGTGTATATTTTGAACTGACTTCAAAAAAGGATGTATATGTTTTTTTTAAATATCGAATGAGTTTAATCAATTCAATGTACTAAAAATAGAGATATATTTATCGGTAAACTTGTATGTAAATGATAGTTACAAATTAAAAAAATTGACGTTTTGAGATAAATGTACCTACAGTAAGTATAATAATGATGTATTTGTATACCTTGTGAATACTTACCTATGCATAAGTAAGTAGTTACGGTATAAAGTCCGTAAAGATCGATTAATAAAGATAATGTAGAAAAGACGTAAATACGAGTATTCGTGGTTACCTAAAATATGTTTGTTTGAATTTGATATCCATATAAAATATGCATCAAAATCAGCATTTTAGTTAATGTCTATTTTAGTACGGTCAAATCGTACATTAAACTCGCAAAACATGTAGTAAAGCTGCATTTTTGGTATGTTATTTAGACACCATAGGGCAGTATAAAACCACATTTTGCAAGCAAAAAAAAGTTGTGCTAGCTGCGTTATACGTGAAAAACTGTGAAATTTACTGTCTATTTTTAGTTTCTGATTTTTATAAAAAATGCCTTACGTTTTTTGACAATATGTATCAGGTAACGTTTAAAGATGAATAAATTTGTAACAAGATGAGATAACATGCATTACCGTAGGTCTTATAGTTTCAGAGATTCGAGACTTCAAATAGTAGTACCCTGTTTTGTAAACTAGATAAAATGTTGAGTTTTGCTAACGTTCTTGGTTTAATATCGCCTTACCTAATTATGCTACGAAAAACATGAAATAATTATCTTATAGCGCAATTAATATTCTTTCATTTAAGGGTAAAATCAGGTCAGTAAACTTTGTAATTGAAACTAAAAACGCGAAATTCAAAAAGCAGGAGGTCCGCTATCTAAGTTTTTCATACAAATGGCAAGTCGTGTTGCAAAGCTGCAATTTTTGTACCTATATTATAAAGGCTCTATAGGGATGTACGAAAATGCATATTACAAGAAGAAAAAAATAAAGGATTTAGGTATAGGACGTAAAAAACTGAAAAAAAATCGGACTTTTTTTAGTTTTTGACGTTTAACTAAAAAACTATAACTTTTGATACTAATTGCTATAAAACTATGAAAGAATATTAAATTTGAAAGGATTTGAGCTACCTTGCATTACCCTAAATTATATAGATTTAGAGATACAACATTTCAAAATGTACACTTCATTAAGTTAAGAAAATAAATGCATGTTTTGAAGCCTCGTATACCCCCAACTATAAGACTTACAGTAATTGTTATCGGCTCAATTTGTTCCAAATTTAATGTAGTTATTATCTACAATTACTTTTTTTTCTTAGCGCGAACTTTTTGCCAATATTTAGTGAATAGCTTTAACGTAACCTAAAATTTGTTTATGTTTTGATAAAAGGGCACTTTATGAAATGTCGTATCTCAAAATATATGTAACTTACGGTGATGCAACGTAGCTCAAATCCTTTCAAATTTAATGTTCTTTCTTAGTTTTATAGCAATTAGTATCAAAAAGATAATAGATTTTTAGTTAAACGTCAAAAACTAAAAAAAGTGCGTTTTTTTTCAGTTTATTACGTCCTATGCCCAAATTATTGTTTTGTTTTCCTTTTAGTATTCATTTTCGTATATATCTATAAGGCCTTTATAATACAGGGTGTTTTTTTTTCGACCGTTCAAATTCTACGTAGTGAATGTGTAGGTCATACTCACCAACTTTTACTATGGGGACAAAGTCGAAATCGCGAAAAAAAAATCAGCTGTTTCATACAAATTGGCGGCATTACGCCGGCCGAAATGTATGAAACAGCTGATTTTTTTTTCGCGATTTCGACTTTGTCCCCATAGTAAAGGGGTACTTTTTAAAGTCTCGAATCTCTAAAACTATAAGACCTACGGTAATGCATGTTAGCTCAACAAGTTGGAAATTTATTAGTCTTTAAACGTTTATTTACATATGATATCAAAAAACGAAAGGTTTTTTAAATAAAAATCAGAAACTAAAAAATGGCCGGAAATTTCGCAGTTTTTCACGTACTACCCAGCTAGCACAAATTTTTTTTGCTTGCAAAATATGTTTTTATACTGTCCTATGGTGTCTAAACAACATAC
Organism: Thaumatotibia leucotreta; assembly: GCA_025490895.1. Classification (NCBI taxonomy): domain Eukaryota; kingdom Metazoa; phylum Arthropoda; class Insecta; order Lepidoptera; family Tortricidae; genus Thaumatotibia; species Thaumatotibia leucotreta. The sequence goes on from JALPQI010002964.1 coordinate 36,977, forward strand.
CAAAAATGCAGCGATACTAGGGTAATATCACCAATAGATGAACAGTTAAGCAACTTTCGCAACTTTAAATATTTTTTTCTATATGATGTAACTCATATTTATCAATTTTTATTTTTTTATATGATTCTGCATTTAATTGAGTTTAGAATAAGTTATTTTCATGCCTCGTATTAAAATTCAGTAATTTTATAAAAATGATTATATTAAAAAAGGAGTCAAATTTCCCAGTAGTTGAACAAAGTGCCCTATCTCTGAACAATTTGACCCCAATAGATGAACCAGCATAATCGCAATATGGCGAGACCAATATATGAACGGCAAGACCCCAATAGATGAATAGAGCAAAGTAAAAACGTTAGTTTTTTTGATAAATTAATTGTATTTGACCTATTTAATAAAACATAAACACAGTGTGAATTATGTAATAATCAGATCTCTAAGAACAAAAGTTTCACTTTTCCCTAATTCAACCGTTAAATGAAATCAGTTGGTTCATGATTTGGACACCGCATTAACGAAATGAACGAACTAAATTTATTCGAATTCATTTATTGGAATCCAACCCAAAAGATGAACCAGTAAATTTTCCTAGTTCACGTTTTGGACAGCGATTCTTGAGTTGAACAATCCCGTTTTCATACAAAAATAAATTACCTTAAAACGTGTTACATGAAAAATGGCTCGTTCATCTTTTGGTCAAAAAATCATCTACAAAACTGATTGTAATTATATGTATAAATATGACATCTAGCTATTTTATTATAATTTACACAAGCATTTGAAAATACGAGCCTTTGCCCAAAAGTTGACCGTCGTTCATCTTTTGGCCCGAACACACAATATTGGAACCATAACTTGACCAGCAAATATCTCATAAAATAAATAATAAAAAACTATTATTTATAATATACACAATAGAGATATTACTCTAAAATCTATACTGAAGTGAATTAAGGAAATAAAAGACATATTCAATTTTTTACGTAATTAAAAGCTTAAATTTTTGAGGGCTTTTCTTAATAAGGATCCCATATAAAACGTGATTTTGGTGCGAAGCGCAAACTCGACGGCCGCTCACTGCCGCGTGCGTGGCTTAACTGTCTGGTAATTCGCATGTGAGACACGATATAGTGTTGCCGAATATGAGAAAAATACTCCCGAGCGTGGAAAATTATTCCTGATTTAATTATTTAGATTTTTAGACCTATCAGTCAACTTCTGGGTGGCAGTCATCTATTGGTGCTTTTACCCTACTTGATTTGCGAGTTTAGGGTAAAATTATGTACGATTTGACCGTACTGTTTATTATATCCGCTGAACTTACATTTCTAATATGAAATGTCACTTCTAAGTAAGTAGATATTACTTACATTTGAAACGGTTTCCTATAATAACGGAAGGAAATCGCCTTTTCTGGACAAATGGACATTAACTGTGAACAGAGCGACTATTTGTTTCTTTTGCTACAATTATGCCTTATTAGTGTGATTGTCGCTCGAAATTATCGATTACTGATTAATGATGATTAATGATTGCTTGACATTGCGCGTAGAACCGATGGCCGTTGGGGTGGAATGGTTCTCTAGTGGAGGCTATTACCGGAAGGCGCAGAGTGGGTAATTGGGTATCCCCCCCACAAGACCTGGTGAAGGTCGCAGGATTCCGTTGGATGTGGGTGGCGCGCAGGACCGGTCACTGTGGCAATCTTTGGGGAGGCCTATTTTCAGCAGTGGACTTCAGCTGATATAATGATGATGATGCCTAATGATTCCAATAACACAGGTTTAGAGGATCAGTAATGAACAAAGATCCGATAAAAAAATCATGCGCTGAGCAAACGTGTAAGCAACGTGACGTGGGTTCTGAGCGAGTGAGCACTCAATAATTACGAGTATAGTCTCAGGCTACGCGTACAGGTAAATTCACGAAAGCTGGCACGAATACATACGTCATGACGGTTTCTTGAGTAAAATAGGGTCCCAAACTTGAAGGTAATGTCGCTACGCTACTATTAGGTATGTTATCTTATGTATGTATATCAATTGGCGGCAACTTTACCTAGAGTCACGTGTATACGTATTACGTACGCAGTGGGTAAGAGTACGTAACACCATACCTACCTACATTTTTTTATTCAGGATAGGTAGACGTTTGACCACGATCATAGGTACCTGCTGGTATGGTAATTGATGACTGATGTTGCAGTCGATGGAGCACGCTTACCTATGAGATACCTATTTACTCTTGTCTTGAAGATATTCAGATTTCTGTCAAAAATATACGTGATTGCGTACGCCTACGTACCTACTGTACTTTTACCCCACGTGAAGAGTAACGTCGGGTAATTAGATACGTGTAGCTGTAGATACACGTATGAGACACTATTACAACTATTCTTTTCTTCTGAGTCGGTCCCTCACTGCTGAGGATCGTGACTCCGCTTTCTAATGACTTGTTGCAGCTCTCCACTTCTCCCTATCGGTTGCTTTGTAGAGAGCATTGCTCAGTGTGGTGTCCATTTGCGCTGATATCTGGTCACACCATCGGGTTGGACTGGATCCTCAGCAGTGTTATTCACTAAGGAAACCGCCTTGCTAATAGCGCTGTGTCAGCGCTGCGGCAGCGTCGAGCTTAAAAATGGTATTCACCAATGCACTTTAAACGGCACTAGCGCTCGGCGATGAATGCGGCGTGAGCTGGCACTACACTGCGTCGAGAGTAACCGGCTACAGTTCGACGACGAGCTGTTCTACGTTAGTGAATACCGTTTTTCGCAGCGCTGCGCTCTACGTCGAAGTGAAGGCTGTCTCATCGTCGAGCTCGTTGACGAAAGCAGCGTCGAATGTGTGAATATGAGAATAGCATAGCTGGGCTGCCTGCCATCCACCTTTCCCATCACTACAAGTCTCTCCAAGTTGTGGTCTTTGCGACCTATGTGACCGAAGTATTGCAGCATTCTTTGGAGACATGCTTTATCACAACTATGTATTAGGTATTATTTTTTAGATACTTATTCGTTTTTGTAGTAGGGCCTAGAAAATGCTGAAATGGTCTTGTTAATAAACGAATGAGTATACTTATGTTATGTATGGCGGTGTGCGGTTTACCACGCGACCTTGCTGTATGGAGGTGAAGGTCGATCATTAATGTTACGTAAAATAATGTACTTATTTCATCTTAGGTAGGTAGTAGATATCTGAGGGCCTAACGCGAACATCAAAAAATCTTAAATTTAGAGCATAATTATATCAAGGCTCGGATACCGGTTAAATTTTCAAACCGTTATCATGTACTTGGCGAAAAACCTTTTCTTTTCGGTTTCGCTCGTCAAACCGGTTTATTTTAACCGGTTTTCAGGGGAACGTTATATAATGTTCTTGTTCGATTAACCTGTTCAGAACTTTATAAACCGGTTTATTCAAGGCCAAACAAACGCTGATTCATTTGGTTCTGGATTTGTATCGAAACATCTACTGCGGGAAGGACGTGTACCTAATTCGGTTCAGTGCAACAATAAGTTGGAGCGTTAAAAAATATACGAGCATAATGGGTAACTAATTAAGTATCTACTTACGTTTAATTATTTCGTTGCAATTAAATACATAAAAGTGTGATTATCATCATCATCATCATTATATCAGCCGAAAGACGTCCACAGCTGAACATAGGCCTCCCCCAAAGATTGCCACAGTGACCGGTCCTGCGCCACCCGCATCCAGCGGACTCCTGCGACCTTCACCAGGTCATCGGTCCACCTTGTGGGGGGCCTACCCAAGCTACGCCTTCCGGTACGTGGCCACCACTCAAGAACCTTCCCGCCCCAACGGCCATCGGTTCTACGCGCAATGTGCCCCGCCCACTGCCACTTCAGTTTAGCGATTCGGAGAGCTATTTCGGTTACTTTAGTTCTGCTGCGGATGGTCTCATTTTAAAGTGTGATTGTATGTGACGTTATATACATTATATTAATACATCAATAGAAAGTATTATACAATAACCCTTTTATGTTTTTTAAAAAATAAAGTTGTTTTATTTATCAATTGTACTTTATCAACTTTCTAGTAAGCCTAATATTTCTAACAAAAAATGAATTATTTAAATTGTAGATTAATTAAATAAGTACATACCACTTTAGTTCAGCACACTTTGGTTCAATGCAGATAATTATACTTGTTACAGACGTACATAGTCAACCATTTTTTACTGAAGAAGAAGTTTCGGTTTCGGCCGGTTTCGGCTTAAAAATCGTGTTTCGGCCGAAGGTTCGGTTTCGGCAAAAAACTGCCGAACCTTTCGGCTGAATCGAATCTATAAACATCGTACTTTTGGGTCGCGTTCGGTTTACGTCGGGGCCATCCGGAATAGTGTAATTCTTAACGCGTATTTTCACAATTAAAAAATAGATTGTCAGACATATTGGTTCTTTTATTTAAGTATATTGAGGTTGTAACTGCGGAAATTTATTTATTTCTTTAAACGACTTTAAAATTTGTCTTAGTTACGTGCATGTTTCAAGTTTTTAACGAATAGTAATAATCCTTGGTATCTATGATAAAAATACCAGCTACGTGTACAAATTAGGCTTTGGCAGAATCAATTTTATTACCATAATAATAAAATTCATAGCTGGTATTTGTGATCATAAACTTAAGAGTAGGGCTCTTGTCTGTGAAGCAATTTCCATATGGTCCTTTCCAGTGCCTTTTCTTTTAGACCCTGATACGACACGACGTCTACTTTTTCTTTCACTTCGGTCCATGTACGCCCTTCTCGGCCGTCCTCTTTTCCTCTTCCCCTCTGCTTTTCCTTCTATTATGGTCTTAATTAATTCATCGTGTCGTATATTTAAGGTGTACCAACATCTTCCCTCTTCTGTTGGCGATGATTGACAACAGGTATTTGCAGTAATAGGACAATATAATAAAATTATGGGTGAATGAATAATTTACAAGTAAAGCATTTTTTCAGTATTGACGTATAACGTAATTTTGTTTTAATTGTTGTTTTAATAACATTTTGTAGTATGTCAATTTGAATACGGTTTTTTACATATATTGTTTCGATCAAGCTGGTTTCATTATGAATACGAACGTATACTTCATTATTCATTTAATTTTTTCGATAATTGAAAATAATTGTATTGATAATAATTGTAGAACTTTAAGCTAATAACTGTAGAATAATTGTAGAAGTGTGTATGTGGCCCATAGACAACATCATCATCTCAGCCATAAGACGTCCACTGCTGAACATAAGCCTCCCCTCTGGACCTACACATGTACCGGTTAGATTCGACCTGCATCCAGCGTAGACAACAATAAGCACATTTTCCACAAGATATAACGCATGCAGAATGAAATTGGATCAGACTTTAAACAAGTAAAAAAAAAACCTGCATGAATACGTATACATTTGATAATTAATTTCGGAAGTTTTGGGGATTTTCGCATCTTTCTATAGAAATTATGGCCAATCAAGTCGAGCAATGTCGCAAAACTGCATGTATTTTCCATAGGACACATTTGATATTATATATATGGCCTAAGATCGATAGAAACACTTCAATAAATAATATTAAATGCCCTAGTGTGATGTAGCATTTTGGCTAATGCCACTTTTCTGAGATAGCTCGAATCAAAGAAATTACGTTACACTGAATCACAGAATCGAACACATCCAATTACAACAACAAAATCGTTAAAAAGATCCTTAAAGCATGGCATCACGAAACTTTAACAAAGCGCAAAGCCTACCAACACCGAAAATAAATATAAACAATTATGAAAATGTGACATCGTCATTTGGTCAAAAAGTGTAAAAAACACTACTTTTGCAGGTGTAGCGGATATCACAGTGAACGAATTATAGGTAACTTTAATTAAACATTTTTGCATTAGCAAATATTATATTTTTGCCAGAGTACCAATCCGAATGGACTTGGACTAGGATAGATATCAAACCCCGTGGTGGAGGGGCTCAGTAACCGTGGTCACCCACGGTGAAGCGAAGAGGCACCCGGGGCAGTTTTGGGCTGCCGGCTAGCCCGAGGAGGACGCTCCAAGTGGGCTCACCGAGCCCGCTTAGGACGCGTGGAGGTGGACCGCAGAGGAAGAGGAGTGTCGGTGTTGTCGTTGCCGCTCTCCCTATCCTCTGCTGCCGAGGTGGGATCGCAGGGGGAGAGACTTAATGGTTGATTGCCCGACATGTTTCGACCCATTAGAGGGTCCTCGTCCGGAGCACACTTGGCCAAAATCCGACGCGTACTGCTATCGAATCTGATGTAGTGCGTCGAATCGGAATCCAATACGTTGATAAGGTAACCGTACTTGCGAGAGAAAAGCTTATACGTAAAATACGGGACGCTATCGAAATATGTCGCCATCCCAATTTTAATCGTGGTGGTGGTTGGACAGTGCCACCTGGTTGGAAAACAGTTTTGGGTATTACGTCAACGGACAGTGTAGACGCCCCGTTATTAGCAAGTGATATAGTGAATGTTGCGTGGGTTGCACGCCCTTTATGACAAATGTAACACTGAAGGTAGATCTTAATTTTCAAGTTTTCCGTTTTCTCTCCGAATTATAAATAAATAAAAATAATTAATATATATATACATATATATATATATATATAACAAGTTTCATCAATGTCCTCTCCGTTTTATAGTCACCGAAATTAAACTTTATTTGGCAAAATTCGGCCAAATCTTTCCGTGTCATTAATAGACAAGGTACGGCGACAACGTTTCTCTGCGAAGACCGCAGCGTGGGCCTGCGGAGTCTGCGGAGGGCGCGTCTGGCTGCGCTACGTCAGCTGACACATGTCACCGCAATAAAATAACATGAAGAAATCATGGAAAAATTTACATTTAATGGATTTTTATCAAACTCCAGTGCCAGTGCCTATTTACAAAATTATCCATAGTGTGATCGTGTTTATTCCCCATTAATTTCGTCATTCCTCGACTTTTACATTGCCTCCGCTTCGACGTCTGAACTTTGGTGAAGTGTTTATTTTTTCTACGTAGTGTATTATAAGTTGTTAATAAGTTTTGTTTCATAAGTTAGTATAATTATTGGTTCTTTATTCATTTTATATTTATAATTTTAAGTTCTATTTATGGCCTCTCAGCCCTGCTTAGGTTCAGTTGAACTACTGGAGTGTCCTCTCTGTGGTGACAATAAACTGTACAAGGGGCAGCGAGGTCTCGCAATACACAGCGCTCGTCGACATGCCATTCGCACGGCTGCCGAGCCCCCGCTGCCTAGCGCTTCACAGCCTATTCCCTTGTTCCCCGCCAGAGACATTCAGTCTAGTAGTTCACTCGCTGAAAAATTGGGCTCTTGCAAGAAACATGTACAAATTATAAAAAGAATACCCCGCGGAGCTCGCAGAGCTGTAGCCAGCAGCCTGGCTCAATGCATCGCCAAAGTCGTCACTGAGAACTCTTATCAAGCATGGGAACGTTTACTCACTTTCCCCTACGCAGTGCTTCACGCTGACAGATCCAATAAGGACTCCCTTACCAAACAGCTAAAAGACAATGCTTCATCCAGTTCCGTATTTGATAATATAGAAAATTATTTGACAACTGCACATCCTAAGTCCCGGCCTCTTTCAAAAATAAAATGTATTGAAAGTAAGCTCTCAGATGGAAACGTGAGTGCTGCTGCTCGTCTCCTGTTTTCTAGTGACGACTTGGCCCTGCATTCAGCCGAAACGTATACCTCTTTAAAAGAAAAACATCCTTATCCTGCAGGTCCTATTAACTTGCCTGATACCCCTTCTTTGGACGCGACGCCCGTCATTGTATCTGAAGATGCTGTGCAACAGGCCTTGCTGTCATTTCCCAATGGTTCTGCTGGCGGTTTAGATGGCCTGTCCCCACAACATCTCAAGGACCTAATAACTTCATTTTCCGGAGATGCTGGATCAGTTCTTCTTAAAGAGCTGACAGGCCTCGTCAACCGGATGCTATCTGGTAAAGTCGATAATAATATTATCCCAATCCTTTACGGCGCCAATTTAATTGCATTGGCAAAAAAGGATGGTGGTATACGGCCTATTGCTGTTGGTTGCACCTTCAGGCGCTTGGCCTCAAAACTCTGCTGTCGAAAATTCAACGAGAGACTCACCAACGTCTTTAAGCCTCGGCAGCTGGGGTTTGGTGTCAAGGGCGGGTGTGAGGCCGCGGTACACGCCGCGCGAACTTTCTTGAGTGGTTCGGATTATGAAGTTTTTGTAAAAATAGATGTGAAAAATGCCTTCAACTCTTTGGACCGTAGTGCTCTCTTGGCGCAAGTTAAGAAAGAACTTCCAGAAGCGTATGCATTTTTGTTACAATGTTACGGAGCACCTACAAAATTATTATTTGGTGAGAAAATTATCCATTCAAGCATGGGGTGTCAGCAAGGTGACCCACTAGGACCTGCTATTTTCAGTTTGGCTATTCATCCCATAATTTCCATTCTAAATTCAAAATTTAACCTCTGGTACCTCGACGACGGCTCACTCGGAGGTGACGCGGAAACTGTTCTTCAGGATTTACAATTGATAATTGACAAATTTGCTGATATTGGCCTATCCATTAACTTCACCAAGTGTGAAATTTTTCTGCCAGACCACATTCCCTCGGACAGAAAAATTGAAATCCTAACCAACTTTAATGCAATTTTGCCAAATATATCCGTTCATTCCAAATCTTCCCTTACACTACTAGGTTCTCCGATTTTTGACGAAGCAATCTGTCCTGTGATTAATTGCAAACTGAACCTGTTTAACAGTACCTCCGACACACTTTTCGAAATAAATCCCCACATGGCCATGTTTATTATTCGCTGTTGCTTGTTTACTCCAAAATTTATGTATTTGCTTCGAAGCTGCCCCATGTGGAAATTTCAAAATTTACTTTCTTCAATTGACGACACTCTTCGGTCCACCTTATCCAAAGTCCTTAATGTATCATTTAATTTAAATTCACGGTCTCAAGCCGTTCTGCCTATAAGGTTTGGCGGTTTGGGTATCTGCTCTTCTTCAAGTGTGGCTCTGCCGGCTTTCTTGTCTTCCGCTTACAGCTCGCTATCTCTCGTCGGTATTATACTTAACCTTCCTCAGATACCCGTCGTAGAGATAGCGAGCCTGGCGCAAGCAGAGAGAGCCTGGTCAGACTCGTGCCCAGGTGCGGAAATCCCAACCACAAATACGTTCAGAGGGCTTGGGACAACCCTCGCCTGAAAGGCGATTTTAATTTACGTTTGGAACGAAATCCGGCCGACTCTGAACGCGCTCGTCTTTTGGCCGTTTCAGCCCAAGAATCAGGGCACTGGCTGAACGTTCTTCCCTCCAGGAATATAGGCATTGTCTTGGACCCAGGTACCTTACGTATTGCTATTTGTTTGCGCCTTGGGTCCAAAATATGTGTTCCTCATACCTGCGTCTGTGGTAAAGCTGTGGATCAGCTGGGACGGCACGGTCTGTCATTTCAAAGAAGCGCCGGCCGCATGTACCGCCATGGCACCCTGAACGACCTAGTACATCGGGCGCTAGCCACCGTCTCAATACCCTCTACCTTGGAGCCCACAGGTATGGTGAGAGACGATGGCAAGCGTCCAGATGGGGTAACTCTGGTGCCATGGAAACTGGGTAGGGCCCTGGTGTGGGACGTGACATGCGCGGACACGTTCGCCCAGTCCCACATCCAGGTAACACGCACCTCGGCCGGTGCTGCGGCTGATCAGGCTCAGATCCTCAAGCGCCGCAAGTATTCTAGTTTGCTACAAAACTATGATTTTGCGGCGCTTGCGGTGGAGACCTTAGGGCCCTGGTCAGCCGACATGAAGCAGTTTATGAGGACCCTGTCGTCCCAGTTGATCCGCGCTTCTGGGGACCCCAGAGCTGGCGCCTATTTTTCCCAACGGATCAGCATTGCGATCCAAAGAGGGAACGCTGCCAGCGTCATGGGGTCCATGCCGCAGACAGACCTGCTCGACGGGGTATTCTTTTTATAAGGGTTTTTTTAAGGTAAGTATTTTTTATTAAATGTATTTTTACCTTTTCTATTTAGATTATTAGTTTTTTCTTTGTTTGTGTGTTTATATGTGGCAGTCCATCAGAAAAGGGCCCTTATGGCGGTTTCTAGTTACGGAGATATCGACGTTTTTGTAAAATCGTTCGAAATTATCGTTTTTTGAATTTATGCAAACTAGTATAATATACGAATAGACGTGCAATTGTAGCTTGGTTTTAGTAGTGTACGTTAAGTATTTCTATATTAAAATTCAGCTCAAAGTTTAGTAGAAAAGGGCCCTTATGCTAGACCGCGTTCGAAAATGTGAAAACTGTTGTTAAAAAATGTTGTAATTACTTACAACTTTTGCTTATAAGTGAGTTTATGTTATATAGGTACGATTCAATGAAGTACTTTGATACCTCATTTAAAAATTACCCGATTTAGGTACCTAGTCGTCATTTTAAAATAAAAATCTTACTTGTGGGTACTACTAGGTACAGGCGGCTTGTCAAAGCGAAGATATAAAGAGTTAGAGATCGCCATGTCGTAAAACTTATCAGCTACCGATGTATTATTTCTCCCATATACTAGTAGTCGCTCCAAGGTTTCTTCCTAAAAAAATAATTTTACTCAAAGTGGTAACACGATGACACGATAAAAAACACTACTTAACACGATTTTCTTCTTATTCTAAAAATTATACTTAAAATGTGAAATTGTAATCTTCGCTTTTTTTTCAATTATTATCCTATTATCTTTTAATCAAACCTCTTGTCTCTCTAGATTAAAATGTGATTTTTAAAATCTAAAATTATTTCACATTATAAAAATAATTATTCTTACTGTTAGCTATTGCAACATTGCCTCGTGGCTTCAACTTATAGGCAAACTTGATGTCACGTGGCAATGTTGCAGCAGTTGACGGTACGTAGTTTATGAATGATCCCTTATTGGTGACATTATCGGTGGTGACATTATCGGTGATTAAGGTGGTTCTCTTGCAATATACTAAGTGTCTTAAATAAATAAAAACAAATATTAAGGCACAATTTTATACAAATCGATCTGGTAGGTACTGTGTGAATTGATAATTATAATAAACGTTTTATGAGAATTACTGATAAACCATCAAGATTTTAAGTTAACTTCATATAACATTTTTTCTTTGGTATTCTATTGTTATACAAGATTAGTAACTAAATAATGTTTTTATCGTTATATACTTCAGCAATGAGTAATTTTTATCTGTGATTGGCCATAAGGGCCCTTTTCCCAAATGTATGGGAGTCAATGTGTGATTTTTATGTAACTTTAATCATTTATAAATAAGAAAATAAGACATGCAGAATAATTCTGACACTTTTGTTATAATTGTGTAGGCTGATTAAATATAATTTAGAAGTCTCTAAATAAAAAATATTATTATTACTATAGGAACAATGTTAAATTCTGATTGTGATATTCTGATTAAAATATACATATTTAATAAACTATGTGATTTTATTTCTATCCTTAAATGTAAGTTGAAATATGTGTAACTAATTACTATAGTTCAGATGGTAACGTATTAGAAGAAAAGGAAAAAAAAACATTTTTCTTTTTTTTTCTTATAAGCGACTTGCTCTAATCAACGGCCGATTTTTCATGATCTGGAAGTCGATGAGACAAAATCACAACTGATTCTCAAACAAATGCACCTTGAGATACATAATCAATCGTCATCTATGTAACTTCCAATGGGAACATCCTTAAAGTGAGTTTCAAACTTCTTTTAACGTTTTCTCAAAAGTGCAATACTTAGGATGTGTAGGTTTGATGATTTTAAAAAAAAAAAGTACGTGGCCTAGGGTCATGATTTTTTTTGTATTAGATAGCTTATTTAATGCAAATTTAGGATCTATGCGTAACTCAATACCTGCCATAAGGGCCCTTCCGTGATGGACTGCCACATATCATAATTTAGAATAAGTTTATACAATAAAGGTACTTATACAAGGTAGATCTTTCGTTGCATCGCCCTCGCCACCACCGTCCGCGGCCAGTACCCATTCTAGCAGGGCGCAGGCCCGCAGTACGCGTCGGGCTTTGGCCGAGGGTGCTCCGGACGAGGACTCTTTTAATGGGTCGAAACATGTCGAGCAATCATCGACTTAAGTACGTGAGTAACCCGGTTCGATAATATTTTAATATGTTTGAGTCTCACGTTAGTTATGATTCTAAAATTATGCATATATCTAAAAAAAATATCTGTTGTCATTATATTCGACCTTTTAATCACATTTATGAAAGGTTCGGTTTCGATCTCGGCCGAAACTATAATCAAAACCGAACCTTCGGTTTCGGTTTCTGTTTCGGCTAAAATAGTACATTACAACACAAGTGCGAAAAACATGAAATCCAAAACGAGTGTCGATGTTTTAAAACACGGCCGATAGGGAGTGTTTCAAATCGACACGAGTTACGAATTTCGTTTTTGCACGTGTCTCGTACGACATTTTTTAGTACAGATAGCCCTCCGAAGTTTTGGACTTGACGTAAAATGACCCACTTCTCGCACTAGAGCCTAAAAAGTACACCATCTGTACTAAAAAACATGTTTCGGTCGGACACTAGTTATTAAGGAATGGAATAACGCGATTAAAATTCACCACGCAGATCAAATATCGACCGCACAAATGCACGGGCGCTTTCTCTACTAAGAAAACAAGTCTCTGCATGTCTTCGTTTACGCGGCGCAGCGGCGCGGCGTAGGTACCTACCGCCGCCCGCCGGCCATCGTGGATTAAACCGGTTTATTGAGGTTTATAGTTACGTTCTTAAAACGTTCGCGTTCTCCTTATAGCTCGGAGTAAAACCCAAATAAACCGCTATTTACCGGTATTTTTTAAACCGGTTCCGAGCCTTGAATTATATGTCCCTTCTAGTTCCAGAGCACCCGGCATGGCTGCCTCAGCGCCATGACAAAAGTCCCCGGGGGGTTACCATGATGTACTAATGCGATTCAGTTTATGTTCAGAGAAAGAGACAGAGAAATACGACTCGTATCGCCTTGTCACTTTCTCTCGACCTAAACTGAATCGCATTAGTACGTAACCCCCCTGCTCAGATTTTGGCACCAGGGTGGCCACTCCGATAGGGTATATATTATGAATATTATATATGATAACGAGTCTAAGATACTCGGGCAAATCTTACCAGTAGAGAAAAAGGCGGCAGCAAATAGAAAAAAAAATGCCGCGAAATTTACCACCAATAAATACAAAATTAGCAGTGATCGGAAAGTTTAGCTCAGTGTCCGTTAAACATTATTAACCCCATAAATGCATGAGTTTTTCTTTTCGTTCCAAAAATAAAATGTGCTTACCTAATGGCGTCTAATACACGAGAAAAATAGAAAAAAAAATCTGTGGATATATTTTGGGTGAATTTTTTACTACTACCCAAAATTTCGATACATCATACATTATGCATTTTTTTTTGCAAAATCGTGCATGATAAAATATGCAAATATTGTTTACTTTAGATTGAAGTATATTAAATTCAGTAATTGTAGAATCTTTAAGGTATGCATTACAAAATTTTAATAATAAATAATTTCTTACTTAGTCAAAAACGGCTAAACACAAGCAACGAAAACAATTTTCTGCCATCTTGCTTATAAAGACATGTAAGCTGTTTTTAATACAGTTACGCCAGCGAATCACAGGAATAAATTTGAAAGTTCATTAAATTTCCTTGCAAAATCATCCTTAAGAACATAATATACATATCTAGTTTTCAAACACCAACTACCTACGTTTTGGTTATGTACGATACATCGTACACTATGCATTTAAGGGTTAAAGTAATTAGCTAAAATTCGTCCTCGGCCTAAAAAGGCTATTTCAATAGGACGTAAACAACAGTTTCGCGAGAATAGATAGGTATTAAACTGTGTGTTCGGATATTCTTGTTGACATTTTATATTTACACTAGATAGTGCTTAAACTCTGGCAAACAATCTTTGTTACATGTATATTGTAGGTAAGAATTGTCCAACGTCCCTGAAAATTTCAATTTCGTACATTTTTCGTCTGTTAAAAATGTTCGAGAAATGTCGTTCGCCTGGCAAGCAACAAGGTAAAGCTTGAACACGCCAAAATTGAGGCACACAAATAGTCATAAAAAATAAATTTGAGAGTGAAAGGCTACATTATGTTTCACATGTTCAATGACAAATTTAACGTAGTTTAAAATAACATTTTCTATTTTAGTTATTGTCTACAACGTAAGCCATACTTCTAACTTTCTTGCGTATACGTCTCATAGGACTTTGCACCATCTCGTTAGGACACCGTTTTGACGCCCACGCTCATATTTTTTATAGCTCGGGGACTGATTTTACTTCTCCGCCTTTCTTTTTTTAAATTCCCTTCATTATACGAGTACTCCAGTACTCTTCAACAGGTCGCAGTTCTGGACTATTTGGCAGGTTGCATAATTTTGGTACCACTCAATCCTCCTTGTGCTGTACCATTCCATCACTGGTTTTGCGTAGTGACAACTGGCCAAATCTGACCAAAACAACGGCGGTGAGTCGTGCTTTCTTATAAGAGGCAGCAAACGTTTCTGTAAACACTCTTTTATTGTTTATTGTCCCGGTGGTAATAAACGAGCGACTTTTTTCCCCACAGCTGCATATTGCTTGCCAAAGAAGGTATTTTTTGGGAATTTCGAAATTTTTTTCAATTTACATTCTTCAGGAGCATCTGTTCGACTTAGACTGGTATAAAACTCTTGCCCAGGTATTTGTTTAAAATCAGCTTTTACATATGTTTCGTCGTCCATGACAACGCATGAAAATTTCGTAATGAATTTCTCATAAAGTTTTCGTGACCGTTTCCTTGCTCTGTTTCGAATTTCGATCTGATGCGGCCTGGGCTTTAAAACTTCTTAGTCCAGCGCTACGTTTTATTTTTTGAACATAGGAATGAGACATCTTCACTTTCTTGGCCACATCACGAGAAGACATCTTAGGATTTGAGGCGAAAATCCTAACAATACTCTCGTTCCTTTTTTTTATTCTTCAGACTCTGCACCCTCCACTTCCTGGCTTTCTATCTATTGTCAAGTGTTCACAGAACTTCTTTAATACGCGACAAACCGCAGATTGGGGATATTTTAGTCTTTTCGCGATATCTCTATATCTTAGTGTTGAATTTTTGACGTATTTGTGCAAAGTACGTTCGCGTTTTTTGTGTTGTTTGCTCGACATTTTGACAACGAATAATTATACGAAAACAATTTTTTAATATGTTTTTAGGCAGGTTCTTGTGATCAAAAAGGTGCTTTAAAAATTTCTATACCTCCATTTTTCCCATAGATATAAACTATTTTACATGCCTCAATTTTGGCGTGTTCAACCTTTAGGTGTCATAATGCATTGTATTGATCATGAAATTAATAAAAAAGAACATCATTGGCTGGGATTGAAGGTGCCGCCTAAAGGTGTCCACATGTTCGTATCGTACACATCGGACGCATCGCATCGCATTTCTTCCACTGATATTACGATATGCGTACGGTGCGGAACAGTGGACGCACTTGTATGACTTTCTATACAAAGAATACTAAATGCGATGCGTCCGATGCGTACGATTCGGGTCTGTGGATGCCTAGCTTAATAAGGGCTTTAACACTTTATGGAGTTTATGAACCATGAAAATGTTACACTTGAATGTAATTGGGCAAAACGGCAACGCATGGCGTGAGTTTTCCGCTCGCGTGAATACACGATTTCTAGCATTCTAGAATTTACCTAGGTTTACATATCCCCATATTACCTACGTATGTTTTTGTAAAATGAGTGAGCAACCATGCACTTATTTACTTATTTGGCGTCGTGTATTTCTGTGTGTGGACCGTGTGGTGACGTTGCGCATGCCTTACGAAGCTTCGGGGTCCCAGATATTTACTGATCCTTATATCAAGTACTTCAATGCAGCTTTAGGTGTAAAGTGTAATTTTATTACAGGTAGGTAAGCATCTCATATAACATTAACTAAAGTAACCATATCTTGAACTTTAAGTGGAAGTGTAGCTAAATTATATCAAGGGTCAGGTTGCCGCTTGCCGACTCGATTACATATCGGCAAAATATCCGAGCCAAGGACACGCCCTAGTCGTAGTCGCCCAGTACCTTCATAAATCATAATGACCAGAATATTATATTATTATTATTATTTTATATTAGTTAGTCAAACTTCTTATGCACACACACACAACCACACACACATGCATGAAAAACTACTCAAGCGCCAAACGCTTCCCGACCAAAGGGACCAGCGGCCCTGGACTCGAGGAATTTTCTCTGTCACTCAAACGAAGGTGTCATTAGAGTGAGAGAGACAAATCCACGAAATTTACGAATTTCGATTTTCGCGGTAATAGGCCAGGCTGAAAATCAGGGCTGGATAATTCCACCAATCTAGCATATCCTGAGACTGGTACCCATTGCCCCATATTGTTATTACTTACTTGTATTGCATTGTACGTATCTACCTACTTATTGTACTTGTTGTTACTTATTGTAAGATTTTTTTTCCTCTCATTGTGTATTCTTGTTTTTTTATTATTTAGAAAGTAGAAAACCAGTAATTTCAAACTTATGCAATAGACATGACATACTATAGGTACTTAGACTACTTAGAATCATCACTTATCACTGACTCACTCTATTGGCTTAGAATAGAACAGTAAGTGAAAACGTGGCTTAAGTATCAGCTTGCTAAGTTAGGAGATTAAATAAGGGGGAGCGTTTAATGAGTTCAACTATTTTAGCACATAAACTACCAATGTGATTCGGAAATATTGCAATATCCAATCGCAACAGTGCAACAACACGTTAATCAACATTTCCGTTTACGCAACCGACGTCCGCCATTGTTTTTCCTTTCGCATTAAGTTAGTCTGGTCTGACGCTATTTATTAACGTCAGAATACATTTGTCACCACCCCAACTCCTCCTGCGGGTGTCGTAAGAGTCGACTAAGGGATTGAAGTGTCACTGACCATTATTTATTATTAAAAGATTGATGATGGGCAGCAGCGTCATCATTAGTGGACACATTACTGCGATCGCCAATCCGCTTGCCCAGCGTGGCGATTATGGGCATTTTTCTCCTAATGTGTCTATACGCATAGTTAATAGGTACGTCCAGCAGTGGACTATCATAGGCTGATGATGATGATGATGATTTACCCGACTTAGGTACTTTAGAGACAGCAATGGCGATCGTTAGTTCATCGTTGCCACATCGACGGCCTAATAGTTCATTGACTTACTTTAGACCAGTTTGCAACAAGTGAAAACCTAGATTCACTCATCTATCACAAAACGTTTTATCTCAACAGAAATCTAATGTTTATTGTAACTAGAACTTCACTTTCGTTGTAATTTTGTGTATTTGCAGATCTTGTTTAGTCTAGTGAGGTGGAAAGAAATCATGATTTGTGAATAACACTTTAGGGGACTGACCACGTATCACGTAATATTTTGTTAAGAAAATGGTGTGTCACAATATAATATAAAATTATGATTTTAGTACCGTACCGACACGTCAATGACGGTACTAAAACTATAATGTCAATGTCATGTCCAATTGTCCATGTGTGTAATGTGTATACGGCGTGTTTTTCTTCATATGCTATAACTTTAACGGAAGCTTATTTAGGTCAAATATAACTAATTTATCTAAGAAACTAGTGTTTTAACTCTTACTGTTATTGAGTTATTAAAAAATAAGTTTAATCACTGAACATGTGTATTGCAACCTTTATTACATTCTAATGTTACATATTTTGACATGTGCCGTCAGTTACCTGAGATTAACTTTTATTTTATTCTTAAGGTTCTCTCACACTTACCATTTCATTTATTATGTATGAAAACAAAAAAAAAAATCTTTTTTATCGAATTTTCCAAAAGCCTGTATACCAGACAACTTCTATTAATGTCCCAAGTAACCTGTCTTATTTTTAGCATATCGAAACGAACACCCTGTAGAACCGACTTACAGACACAGGGTTAACGAAAAACGAACAAAATATATTAAACAAATAACAATTAAGTATCTCAGAAACCACGTAATATTTTTTTTTCGCAATCTACCCAATGCCCATCCTGTTGCCTCATAAAAAACGGGGTCAAAAGCAATATATACTTACAAACTTTATAATCTTACGTGCTAAATGATCCCGACTTGGCTAGTACTGTTAATTAATTCATAATTCAGATAACCTACTATATTTAATCTATATTAAAACCAATTCATCATTGAGCTCCAATTACAAACATTCCAAATGTTTCTACAGATCAAATTAAGAAACAGTTACTAAGTAAATTACTATATCTGTGTACGAGATGTGGAATACGACAGGGCTTTCCTAACCGTTACGTAAAGCTGGTAATAGCAGGACGTAACAACCTGCCCTGCCTTATTTATTGCATGCCTTTGATATTTAATATGCGTAAGGGTGCAATCCTTTTAGCTTTATAGTCCGAGGGACGGCTATATAATGTGATCTTTATTCTTCACCATTTTTTTTTGCGAGACGGGTAAAATGTATAAAATAAAATTGGACCTGATGTTGTTAATGGAATGTTTAATTTGGTTTTGTAAATGCATCAATTTCTGTTTCTAAATAAATTTAAGTCGAGATAACAATCACTGAATATTTAAATCATATTTTCTCAGAAATCTATTTCGTTAAATTATTATCTCGTGTCTGCTACAGATATTTTTGTCAATTTCTACACCTGCAGCAGCTGTAGATAATGGCAAGAATTTTATTGATTTTCACTCATAGATTTTCAATATTAATTAGTATTTATACATAATTCATGAGTACATGAGAATAAAAAAAACAATAAAAGGATTGCTTAAAACGATTCAGAATATAGGTACAGGGTTTTTTATTCACCGTTCAAATTTTAGAGGGTTATTTCTGAGTTCATATTGATGAACTTTTACTATGGGACCGCAACTGATTCGAGAAAAAAAATCTAATGTTCCATACAAACCCTGAGATATTAGGAGGTGGAAAAAAAACACTGTATAACTGTAAAAATCGAACCAAATCAAAAGGATATCCCTCCAGATATACTATGAAGACAAATATGTGTCAGAAGGACAGCCGAGAACAGGGGAGGCGAATATTTAATTCCTAGCTACTGATTGTATCTACTTACAAAGGTGTATACTATGCATGGACGCACATAATTAAACACAAGGTAAATTACAATCTTTTATTATACTGGTTCACAAATGATAAACCTCTGTCGTGAGAAGAACCAGCAAGAAACTCAGACGGTCTTACATTTTCCAAACTTTAAATAATCACAACAAGTACACACTTAAAACAAGACTATTTACAACACTATGAACTATACTGATAGAAAACGACTGGAGAGTTATAAGCTTGCGTCCATGCATCATTTACTCAACCCTGGAATGCTTTATTCCAACTCTAAATCAAGAATGAATCCATGAACACTGCGCTAGTGACCTTTTATACCGTCAACTCACAAACTACCGTTTCATAGGCGGGTAGATCCCAATATGACGTTTAATGTCTACCTGCATGGACCAAGCAAAGAACATCTCAAGCAAAACATTGCTTATCGTTTTCTAGATTTTATCACTCTTAACAAATTAAATGTAAACATTGCAATTAAGACTATTCTTATTGTAAATATGACTATTCAGACGTTCGATGCCTCGACATGTCGTACACGTCTGCGCCAACTGAAGCATGTCTCCGACACGGCCATACTGACAAGACAAGCGTCCTCGCTTGTATCTGAAACAAACACGTACACCAGTAGTCTTTGTTACCACTCGGTCACTCCTGACCAAATTACTTCTTAATCTGTCTACGTAAAATCATCTCAATTCAAGAAAAATCATTTTAATCTTTGCAACTGATTTTAGGCTCACTTGTGGTCAATTAATTACCACCAATTTAAAATCAAAAACAAACAAGTACCATCTGGCTTTCCTAGCCACATTTTACGTAAAACATTACAGAAAACTTGCGGAAGAATATAATCTCATTCATGGCATATTGACTATCACATAATAACAAACATTACGCGCATCCCTAAGGGATCGCCGATTTAACCCTATGACACTACGGTCTCTAAAACGCGACCTCCGCCAGAGCCTGTCGCGCACCGCGTACCCACGGACTACTCACAGGCAGACACAACGGGCTACGGCTACGATCAAGCCTCTGGTACGGTCGACCCATTCTGACCTCAATACATAATGGGATAGAAAGGACTACTATTACATTTTACGAAATCAAATTTGAAATAATTTTACACACAATCATTTCACACTCCTCTTCTATAAC
Source organism: Thaumatotibia leucotreta (assembly GCA_025490895.1). Taxonomy (NCBI): domain Eukaryota; kingdom Metazoa; phylum Arthropoda; class Insecta; order Lepidoptera; family Tortricidae; genus Thaumatotibia; species Thaumatotibia leucotreta. The sequence goes on from JALPQI010002964.1 coordinate 57,381, forward strand.
CTGTTAGAGGATCGTAGGAACATCTTACAATCGTCCACATGACTCTATACACATCCACCACTTTAGCAAGGCACGGTATACCACCAACAGTTATCAGAATAACTGTAAGCAAACTCATCGCCCATGACCTCAGCAATGTACACAGAAAATTAATCTACAGTCATCAACATGTCACAAAACACCCGCTATCCGAGTAAAATACACGGACACATCTATAACCTTCAGCGCAGTCACTGACTGACCTGAGTTTCACTGACTGACCTGAGTAAATAAAGTTTGCAAGAACACTCTATAACTCTCAACAACATTGTTGGCAAACTCATCATCCACGACCTTAGCAAGGTACGCAGGAATACCATCTACAGTCACCATTAATACTGTAGGAACACTTCATCTACGACCTCAGCGAGGTACGCAGGAATACCATCTACAGTCACCATAATACTGTAGGCACACTTCATCCACGACCTCAGCTAGGTACGCAGGAACACTGTCTACAATCATCACATGATTGTACGGAAACCATCCACAGTCACCAAACTGACTGTGGGCATACTCTGAAACCAACTAATTACTTTGCCCAACATACGATTTACAACATTCGTCATCACGTTTGGGATTTTGATAAGACAATGTAAAAAATCATGCCAGTCTTTAGGCAATTAACACACCTGCTCATTTTTACCTCCCAAAACGTAACGGTATGCCTAAAATTCACAACCATCATCATGTCATCAAATATCACTCAGTTACATTTCTTGAAAACCAAGTTCAGTTTTACCAATTAAAAGTCAAAATGATTTAAACTAAAGAATCAATCTCTCGACTCAAACAAAAACGTAAGTTACTCAACCAGGTTACACCATAACCATGCACCTGATTTAATTTCTGTCCATGGGCTTGTTAGGATCCAATAACCCATCAGAAGTTAACCAGTTCAGCCGCGTAAGTGCTACTCCTCGCAAAGAATATACTGTACTTAAAAAGCAGTCCACGTGCACCTTTTACATGCTCCGGAACTTCCGATGCGATTATTAGATCACGCTCAATCCATCGAACTTGCTCTCAGTCCATTGAATGCTCAAATGACATAAGAACTCATTAAATTTAATAATTACCCTTTCCGCATTTAAAGTAGTTAATAGAAAATTAAATTCCGTAATGCAGTATCATATTTTCTTTAGGTAGTCATTTAACCAACTAAGGGAATTAAAATCAACCTCATTAACATTTGAAACAGACTAGCAAGTCTATCTATGTACTTACTACTTTACTAGCTAGTAACCGACATAATCATAATCATAATCATAATCATAATCATAATCATAATGCTTTTATTCAAAATAGATTCACATGGAACACTTTTTGAAGGTCAGGTACATAATAATTTAAATAAGTATTAAACATAGGTAAATTACACAGTAATTAAAGTATAAAAATAAGTCTAGAGGTAGGGATACAAATTTTTAGCGTTCGACAATTCATTCATCCACACATATTTATCAGTTAAGTAGTCGTCCAGTCTGTAATAGGCTTTTTTAATTAATGTTTCCTTTATGATTTTTTTAAATTTACGTTCTGTTAGATTTTTTATTATGTCAGGTAACTTGTTATCGTAGCGAGCACACAGCCCCATAAAAGATTTTCGCACCTTACTTAGTCTAGTCTTTATATCTATTAAGTTATTTTTGTTTCTTGTATTAACATTGTGTACGTCGCATTTTTTCCTAAAATAAGGCAGGTTTTTTCTAACGTACATTATATTTTCATAGATATATTGACTGGGCAATGTCATTATATTTGTTGATTTAAATATTTTCTTCATGGGCGTATGGTGTCGATAACCGAATATGGCACGCACTGCACTTTTTTGCCAGATGAAAACAGCCTCCACGTCAGCAGCTCTACCCCAAAGCAATAGCCCGTAACACATTATGCTATGGAAGTAACCATAATACGCCAACTTGGTGGCATCTGAATCGGCTATCTGCCTTATCCTTTTTATTGCATATACGGCTGAACTTAGCCGCTTACAGACAGCAGTAATATGAGGGCCCCATTGTAAGTTTTTGTCAACCGTGATTCCTAAAAATACTGTTTCATCTATGATTTCTAATGATTGGTTGCCAATTGACAGTCCCTGCACTTCGTTTCTAACATTAGGGAGCTTAAAATGTACACACTTAGTTTTTTTGGCATTCAAGACTAGATTGTTGGCAGTAAACCATTCATGGACCTGTTCCATAGCACTGTTAATAGTGGCTGCACTGCGTGAATCTCTGTTCCAACGAAATACAAGTGAAGTGTCATCGGCAAACAATACAATTTTAGCGAGATGTTCGGCCATGAATGGAAGGTCATTCACGTAAATGAGAAACAGGAAGGGCCCTAGTATTGACCCCTGAGGGACCCCTGTCTTAACCTGTGAACCTACAGAGCTAACACCATTTACAAAAACTTTCTGATGTCTACCAAGCAAGTATGACCGCAACAGCTCCAGAGCCAGACCTTCAACCCCGTAATAATTTAATTTAGTTAATAAAGTCTGATGATCCATGCAGTCGAACACCTTCGACAAGTCACAGAACATTCCAATAGCGTCTTTTTTTTCTTCCCATGCCTCAACAATGTGTCTGATTAAACTTACGCCGATTTAACTTACTACATAGTTCTACAATAGTAAAAATGAAACACTTCACTTCAACAAAAACGACAAATGGGTTGCAGTACTCACAGCAGTTACAATACTCCAGATGCTACACCGAGCAATAGAGTCTTAACAACCACCTCCATGGCTGTCGGACAATCAAAACGCATTGACCACTTACACCATTAAACCAAACGCACGCCACTCACAGTCGTGGCCGCACTGAGACGGAAAAATAGATCCGATTTTACACCTACGACTACGAATGATAAATGGTGTATGTAGTCCGAGAAAACCCAACAAAAATGTAAATAGTTTCATTCCACGATTGCAAACTATACGATTGCAAACTATAATGACTAATTCTAGTACCCACCATTTTAATTGAACTAAGGTAGTCAAACTGAAACTATTGACGGTCCAAATAATAAGAAATGATTATCATCATCATCACCATAACCACCATCATCATCACAATAACCATCATCATCATCATAATAACCATCATCAACATCATAACCACCATCATGATCATAACAACCATCATCATCATAACAACCATCATCATCATTACAACCATCATCGTCATAATCATCATCATCATCATCACCATCATCTCCACCATCATCATCATCACCACCATCTCCACCATCATCATCATCACCGCCATCATCATCACCATCATCATCATCATCATCATCATCACCATCATCATCATCATCACCATCATCACCATCAACACCATCTTCATCATCACCATCATCATCATCATCATCACCATCATCATCATCATCATCCTATATCAGAAATTGTTAAAATAGATCTCAATGCGTTTAATAAAACTTTAATAAAGTCTTTAATAAACTTGCGTAACCTTACGTTATCGCTGTCTAATTTAGTTTTAATGTTGCATTTCTTGCTCAAGTTTTAACTCTATAGAATCGAAAGGGTAGAAGCCCTCGATGACTCAACAACATTAGCTCAGGGCTCAACAAAATGTGAACTCCTCACCGGATTGACAACGTGTCTACACCACGCGCTGCACCACGTGTTCACGGTAGGCAGCAGCGACACCAGCCATCAGCCTCTGGCACGCCGTCGGGACATGATGACAGCAATAACTTGCAGGCCGGCAGCTCGCTCCAATTCACCATGTTGAACTGTAATCATCAAATTGTACGGTATCAGTTTTATAACAGAGATAAGTTGCATGCGAGCTCTCAACTTAACCTGATCACAAAAATTAAAAGTTGAGGTTAGGGTATTGGTATCCTTTGGTAACTTTGTATTAAAATAATAATGGGCTTCACTTTACTACAACCAAGTTAATCTCGCAAATATTAAAATGTTTTTGAGAACACAAAAACTTCACGCTAAAAATAGAAATGTCAAACTGTTATTTTTTTTAATTGCTGCTTCGAATTTTTCATTAAAACAATTGGAACGAAACCTGTCCTTTTATTTCCATTGCTCCAAAAGTAACTCCTGAAGAGCTGGAGTTTTCATTCTTCTTCATTTCTTGGACATTTCGTATGAATGTGTGGTAGTTTCATCACAACAGCGTAGTCATCCTGAACAGAACTTCTGGCTACTATAAACGTGTTGTTCTTGAAATTGTAACATTCTGAGCTCGTTTCATCGCCACAACATAGTCACCGGTGTCATCACGAACGAAATCATCACGAAACATTCTGTAACATAAATTTCACACGCATAGAAAACTTAAAAAAACAGGCATAAGAAATCTCTAATCAATTTTTGATAGACCACAAAATAAAACCACGAGTTACCAGCCCGTATTTCAGAACTGCTAGTATTTCAAAAATCAGAAAAGTAACAAGTATGAGCCATGATATTCTTTGAAATTATTTGAATTACCATTTTTTTTTGTGAAGTGGGTGGGGTACCTACCCACACGTATTGCAACGATAGAAATTCCATAAAAAAAACTAACTTGATATCTCAAATTACATCTCGAAACTGACTTTGCTTCAAAAGATACGAGTAGTTTACACCTTACACCAAATAAAAAAGAAACGATGGTTCAACCTTACCGACTGTCGATGATTTCAAACCACGTGTGGTACATTTACCATCACCACTTATTGTAGGCGATTAGTCAACATCCCACTTTCTGATGTCAGAGGGACAGCCGAGAACAGGGGAGGCGAATATTTAATTCCTAGCTACTGATTGTATCTACTTACAAAGGTGTATACTATGCATGGACGCACATAATTAAACACAAGGTAAATTACAATCTTTTATTATACTGGTTCACAAATGATAAACCTCTGTCGTGAGAAGAACCAGCAAGAAACTCAGACGGTCTTACATTTTCCAAACTTTAAATAATCACAACAAGTACACACTTAAAACAAGACTATTTACAACACTATAAACTATACTGATAGAAAACGACTGGAGAGTTATAAGCTTGCGTCCATGCATCATTTACTCAACCCTGGAATGCTTTATTCCAACTCTAAATCAAGAATGAATCCATGAACACTGCGCTAGTGACCTTTTATACCGTCAACTCACAAACTACCGTTTCATAGGCGGGTAGATCCCAATATGACGTTTAATGTCTACCTGCATGGACCAAGCAAAGAACATCTCAAGCAAAACATTGCTTATCGTTTTCTAGATTTTATCACTCTTAACAAATTAAATGTAAACATTGCAATTAAGACTATTCTTATTGTAAATATGACTATTCAGACGTTCGATGCCTCGACATGTCGTACACGTCTGCGCCAACTGAAGCATGTCTCCGACATATGTATTATTATTTACTTCTTACAATATTTTACTTTAGACAATAGGAAACAGATTTAGCTATTTTATGACAGTCTCATAGATTATTGAAGCAATACCTTAGTATGTAGCACACCTAATAAACTCTAGACTATGGGCCCTGTTAAGAGAAATTCATAATTCCATTGTGCAACTACCTTCGCAGGATTACTGCAATGTACTGATAACTAATATTCATCATCATCATTAGAGAGAGGATTGTGACATCATATCTTTCACGTTTAATTGAAGCTTCTACATAGGCTCCCTACCCCCTACGCTTATATACCTACATACCTATGTGCATGGCTTATGCAGTGCGAAAGAAAAGTGTCCTATTATGAGTTTATTGATACTTAACCATCATAAAGCTATGTAGAAACAGAAGAATCAAAAATCCTCATGAGATAATCGAGAACAAAATGAGATACCTACAGTCACTGTAAGTTTTTACATACTTAGCTTTGAAAATTTCTAATAGGGCAAACGGCTCATTTTTTTCGGATTCTTTAGGCAAGTAACGATAACGATGCAAGTTTTCACATTAATTCAACTCTAAACATGTGTCAATTTGGTCTAGGAAAAGTTAATTGAAATAGATGGAAGGAGTGACAAATTATTAGATATTTCTGTAAAAACTCGAATTCCTACACCTACAACGTAAAAAAAAAATTTTTTTCCGACATTTCCATCACTAGTGCTAATATAGGTGAAATGTTGTTGTGATGTAAAATAATGTGTAACTAACTGAGGGAGACGTCATTAGCCCTTAATTTGGCAATGTTGCCCTTAATTTGGCATCACAAGAAACATAGTCTTCGACCCAGTTTTTGTATTTTTTTAAGACAATTTTCTGCTCTACACAATGGTGAGGAGGCTAGAACGCTATTGTTTAAAATATTGTCATTTTAAGTGTAAGAAGACTTAAAATACCGAAACCCGTTAGCAGAATACCAATGCGTAATTCATTCCATGTACAGTCGAAGACAAAATAAGGGGTATACAAAAACGTTCAAAAATATGTCCCAGTGCACTCTAATTCTGTGTAATAAGAACGTCGTAACATATTTATGAACGGATTCTTTCGATACTTATTTTTGCACTTGACTGTACGTATGTTTAGGATCAAATGCCAAAGTAGCCTTAAAGATTTGTCCTTAATTTCCCAAATCAGGCTTGCAGTAGCGATCCAAAATAAAAATCAAGGTTTCCATGTAAACGCGGCGCGCCATAACCAAATGTCGTGTGCATTCGATCAGCGGCCGCGATTCCGAACGCACTGCGCGGTAAAACTTTAAAACTATTCGAGTTTAGCGCCGCGCTAAATTTAAAAACTTTCGGTGTGATCTGATTGGTTGGTGTTGTGATTTTTTAAATTGTTTTCGATTACAAAAATGACCATTTACAGCAAGATTGTCCAAATTATTTTGATTTGTGTGTGAATTGGATTTTGGATATAGGAGCTCAAGGTACGTACTCAGGCATTAAAAATGCCCTATTAGACATTATGATAAGTAGGCTGTAGTGGGTTAAGTATGGTATAATGGCTATAATATACGGGTGGCCAAAAAATGCAGTGCCAGTGAGGTTTTAGGAAGCAGAATAAGAACTTTGGGAGATTCTTTTAGAAATAAGTTCAAGTTTCAGAAGTAGTACTATATAGTAGTTCTAAGTAGTTATAGTAGCACCTAACTATAGGTATGTATTTTATAAAAATACTCTTCTGAACCTCCTAATGCATTTATACGCATAGTTAATAGGAGAGGCCTACGTCCAGCAGTGGACCATCATAGGCTGATGATGATGATGATGATGACTCTTCTGAACGTTCCAAAAACCTCGTTTGGGACCTATTCTGTATCCCAAAACCTCATCGGCATCGGTAATACACTTATTTTTTGGGTAAGTACTTAGAACTACTAATTCTTAAACTTAAACTTATTTCTAAATAAATCACCTAAGGTGCTTAATAAGCACTTGAAATACTACATTACGACACAAGTGTGAAAAACAGGAAACCCGAAACGATAGCGGCGATGTTTTAAAACACGACCGAAGGGAGAAAATGATCCACTTCTCGCACTAGAGCCTAAAAAAAGGCACCATCTGTCCTAAAAATAATATTTTAATTCCCGAAACCTCACTGGCAGCGAGAGTACACTTATGTTTTGGCCACCCTGTATACCGAAAGAAGACTGACACTGGGTGACCTTTGACACTCGTTGTATATTTTTGACAACGCTCTTTTCTTTAGAAAATTAATGTTCATGCTTATTTATTTATCACTTTATTTATAAATATTCGTATTAACCTCAGTAATACAAATAGAAACCATAAATACTTTACCTGGGTAGTAAAGTTGAAATAAGTACAGTCACGTCTAATATCATAGCACAGGTAATATTTTCTACTTCGTTTGACATCAAAATGCACTGGTAAAGTCTGTATATGTATATGTCATGAGTATATGACACTGTATATGTAGGTGTACTGTACCTAATGTTATTTCGTATTGGTACCTACGTATACATAGTGTTATTAGAAGATTACTTACTAGATTAACTGCAAAGCAAGAGACGAAGAGATATTTTAAATGGATATTAAGTTCTCTTTGGAAAAATTGTATTTTCCATCGACATTATGCAATAAAGTGTTGTATTCTATACTGCGAACCTAATTGCCTATTCTGTAACACCAGCTCCCTCTAGGTATAGATTATCATAATGACTACTAATGGCTTTAAGATACCCATCATCAGGGCACGTAATGAGCTGCGGACTCCGGATCCATTAATCATGGCAAGCACTAATCTTACTTGAATACTAACTATACATGACTTAATAAATACATATCAAGGGACAATTTTACACAAATGAACCTAGTCCCACGTGCGCGTGCGTGACGTGCCCACTGCCCGTAGTAGCGTATGTATAAATATCATATTAGATGGCACACAGGTTGCGTGGCGGGCGTCAAAACGGTGTGCCATCTACAATGAAATTTCATACGCTACAACGCACATGCTGCACACGCACGCAAATTAATTATGGTTAGTGCCATTATTCTACAATCAAAATACAATAATCTACTAACTTTCTACTAAATAAACAAATCTATACACTCAAACAAAACTACAACATGAGGCGATCTAGATACACTATTTCTCAACATATTTTGCTGCCACATGCAGATCGTTCCAGTGTTCGATCAATGGTGCATTTATCTCAAGGTGCATGCAGACTAAAAGAGCATTCGCTGTTCTATCCTCCTAACTCTACGAAATTCGATCGTTACACGAAACTTGATTCTTTGATTTCGTAGAGTGGGGGATAGAACAGCGAATGCTCTTTTGGTCTGCATGCACCTTTACCTGCTAACGATTTCATGATGGCGAATGCAGCTATGCCAATTCACACATATCATCACCCTATTTTAGTCCACTGCCGAAGGTATCTGCCAGTGTATCCGTCGACTATGATGAAGCGTATACCCAATTACCCATCATCAATGTTCATTAAGTAAATGGTCAGTGAACTCAGTGACACTTCAATCCATTTATTCAACTCTTACGGCACGAACGGGAAGAGTTGGTATAGTGAAAAATGTATTCTTAACTACTTACTGCCGCCACCACACGAAGTAGTAAGGGCTGATGTCAAGAGGTCATCTCATCTCATCAATCCTGGTTAATATGTAGGAATAACATACTTCAGCGAGCCCATAAAGTTGTTTTTGATAATACCACAATGTCGTAACAGATGTGCTTACCATAGAAAAAATCAACTGCGAAAGACTCTGGAACTTGTCACGGGATTCGAACCCGCTTCCTCTGGGTTGCTGGTCCAACGTGCTTCCAATTACACCAGATGACCTTCCGTGAATCACAGCGAATTTAGTCAATTGTATTGTGAAGCTAATCACTAGCGACATCTGTACTCAATGTTTCGAAGGTACTACAACCTTAAGCCACTCAAAGACGTGTGTCTACCACAATCGTCCGCAAACTCGACAACTCTCCGTTGCGTTGAATTTGCTATATTGTCTTTGATAGCTGAATTTGGTTTGGCGTTCCATGGCTAGAGGATATGGTCACATTAAGTACCTTCTGACAGTCCTGACTTCGAACAACGGCCTTGCCAAAAACTTCGAAATTCGCACATTTCGAGGATTTGTCTCTGTTACTCTAATGACGCCATCGTTGGAGTGACTAGCTTGAGGGTCTACCATGAACTTCGAAAGTCGTAAATTTCGACTATTTGTGTCGATGACTTCTTACTTAAAGGGACAGAAATAGGTGCTCGAATTTTACTCATCATTGAAAAACTCGAAAAATCGTAGGCCACATTTTTGTCGACTGAATGTAACGCGCTTCCTAGCTTGCAACAAAAGTTCCAGTCTGATTGTGGAGTGCAATTGTTGCAGTCATTTTAGCTGACGTTTACAGTCAGTAGAGTCTTAGACAACCCGCGCGAAATCTAAATTAGCCATGGTTGTCAACCCTGCGCCTACTTATTTTTTTTTATTCGTCGTCGTTTTCTGATCTTTACAAGCTCTTGAAAAGTTTACTATACTAATCAACACATCAAATACTCTTTATTGCACAGTATAATAACAATAAACTAACAAATATACACATTATTATAAGTAGAGGTATTACAATTGGCGGTCTTATCGCTAAAAAGCCACCTCCCTTTTCCAGACAACCTTGTCTAAGGTAGCGGAATAAAAACAGTTTCATAGAGTAGGTGATAGGTACCCCAACTAGCAAAATATAGTCATATAGAAGTTGAGACAACGTTTTGCATATAACTTCTAGTCTAATTTGGTTGGTCATGTAAACGTAAGGTAAACGGTTATAAAAGGCGAAAGTGGCGCAAATTATACGACTTATTGGTGAGATAAACGTTAAATAAAGGTTTGCATGGCGACTTAAATCGTTTATTAAAGGTATTGTAACGATTAAGGAATGACCAAAACGTTGTATAAAGAGTACAACAAAAACCTTTACGCGACCTAAATATCAAATAAATGTTTTATTACTGACCATTTTGTTTTATAGAAGGTTTAGTATAACCCTTACTCATTGTTTATCGGACTTTTAAGTTACATAAATGTTTTTAAGTTTTATTTATAAAACTGCTCCTGACATTTATTTTAGATACGCGCAAAACTTGGTGTGTGTGACAAAAAAGTGTACGGAAAAATAATACAAGGTAATTTTATAAGATTTGTAATAGAAATTATTGTTCTATATATTGAGCGTTTGCACATTTGGCGTGAGCTGAATTCGTATGGGAAGGTCACTTTACCGTTAAAGTTTATGATGATATACAGTGTTTTGCTGTCGCGCTCTTAATATATGCGAAATAATTATAATTTATAACAATATTTCTTCATATTTTATTGTAGTTAAGGTTAGCCATTTTGGAACAAGTCATGGATTTATACTTATACGACTACAATATAACTTTATCTTAAGTAAAGGTTTTTATAACGACTACAAATTGTCCGCCATTACTAAGCCGCCGTTACTAGTCCGCCACTTCGTTTGTACCGTTTCCACGATGTAACGTCCATGGTTTTTTTCTTTTAAATAGTACTGTGATGCTCACGAAATGGCGACTGATGTTTTATAATATTAATTTCAAATCGACTATAAATTGCATGATGTTTTATAACCGTAACTTAAAATCAATTTAAAAACATATAGTCCAATAAAAGGAATATAACGAGTTCGGCAACAACTAAAGGTTTTTCAAAGTTTTTGTTTGACGTTTATATAACCAACTGTTGAATAAAGGGTAGATAACAGTCCCGCTGATATCGTTTTGTCATATTGAAGTTACCTTCAATACCGCTATATAACTGTCGAGATAAGGTTTTATGATATCACTTATACAACAATAAAATTATGTAGACGTTGTAAAAATGACCTTATTACGACGGTTCTGTTTTTTCTAAACCCTTTATAAGACGAAAACGTTTATACAACTTTGAACATCATTAAGTAAACGTTTTCTTTAAAACCTCTACATGATTGTTGTATAATTAAGTCGCAAAAACGTTTATTTACCATAGTAATTAGACTATTTGGTAGGACGACTAAACTATCAGATTTATAACGTTTATCTGACTAACAGGTTAACTAAAAACGACTATAAAACTCTTATATGGCTAAAGGTCGTATAACTCTTGATTTATATGACTTCTTTGCTAGTTACCCCTACAGGTAAAGGCGCATTCAGACCAAACGAGCATTCGCTATTCTAATCCCCTACTCTACGAAATTCGATCGTTACACAAAACGTGATTCGTTGATTTAGTAGAGTGGGGGATAGAATAGCGAATGCTCGTTTGGTCTTTTTAATGCTTATCGTATTTAAATATGAATTAAGCACACCATTTTTGCATAATATAAGGTTTGGGGTTTTTATGGACTTGGATGTATGATGTTCTACAAGCATTTAATTTAATAATGTGCTTCGTTAAAAGTATCAACTTTTAACTACACCAGCGGCCCTACCGCTAAAATCGAAATTCGTAAATTTCGAGGATTTGTCTCACTCACTCTAATGATGCCTTCGTTTAAGTGACAGAAAAAAATCCTCGAAATTTACGAATTTCGATTTTTGCGGTAGTACCTACTACCTAGGCCAGCTACCAATTTAGGAACACCACTCCTTATCACCAAACGTTTTCTAACCATTTTTAGCACAGCCTAAATCTAACTGCTTAATAAATAAGTGCTTAGGGATAAACCTAAATAACTTCAAGTGCCCTTTAAAGTCTATACAAACATCGAATACGTTAATGGCTAATGCAAACGGTTAAGTGGGTCAAAATTAGTTTACGGAGGTCGCCCGTCGTTTAATAACAAAAAGCCTTAAGTTCGAATCGAATACCGTAAAACTACCCAACAAGGCATACCACAGATATCTTAAATATCTTGGGACATCTTACACAAATCGACCTAGTCCCACGGTAAGCTCAATTAAGGCTTGTGATGTGGGTACCAAGCGACGATATATATAATAGATAGATACATACAGATACTTAAATACATAGACAGCCATGACCAAGGAACAAATATTTGTGATAAATAAAATACACAAATAATGCCCTCGCCGGGATTCGAATCCGGAACCTCCAGCTTCGTAGGCAGGGTCGCTACCAACTAGGCTACGGAGGCTGACACACAAACCAGGGGGTTACCATGACGTACTAATGCGAAAGTTCAGGGTCAGGTCAGGTTCAGGGAAAGGGACAGTGATATACGACTCATATAGCCGTGTCCCTTTTTCTCGACCTAAACTGAACCACATTAGTTACGTCATGGTAACCCCCCTGACCATGGAGGGTCCAATCACCAGGGCGCAGGCCCGCACGCGTCGGGCTTTGGCCGAGGGTGATCCGGACGAAGACCCTCTTAATGGGTCAAAACATGTCAAGCAATCATCGACTTCAATACGTGGGTAACCCGGTTTGATAATATTTTAATATGTCCAATCACCATTTCTTCAAATTCTTCTTCGTCGTCGTTTGTGACCGAGGATCGTGATAAACGATAAAGTTCCTCCACGCATCACGATCAAGAGCGATGTTAAGGTGTCCCCAAATCTATCGACGCGAATTCGGCTAAATCCACACACACCTACGGTAGGTGCGGTAGGTACACACATACCTACTATTACTAACCTTATGGAAATTAGTTATTTTTGCACTTATTTGTAACTCATGTTGTGTACTTGCACTTACTTTGGATCTCGTGCTAGCATATATGCCATTTGATGCTTACTTGTTAAATCCTTATTGTACGATGTCTGTTTGGTGTACCAAATAAACAAAAATAAAATAAAATAAAATCCATTTACGAAAACCTTTTTTACTAAGCAATAAGATCGAAAAAGAAACAACTCGGACGACGCCAATCGAACGGTGGTACGGCGCGATTTGCCATAAAAATGCGAAAGCGTCGTTAGGTCTCCCCAAAACCCTTATTTATGTCTCCTTTTTATGGAGCCAGTAGCGGTCTTGATGGTGATCCAGCAGCTACGAACAAATAAAACATGGAAGCCGCACGCCATACTAAATTGCCTTTCAAAAACGGTCCTGAATGTTAGTTGACAAATGTCACCCCCTCTTCAATGCATCACGGCAATGAATTTTAATGTCAACCTATAGAAACTTACACCGCCATTTAAAAATAGTTGTGATTGGTCTATCAAAGTTTTGATTGGCTATATTCTGTAAACATTTGTCAAAGTCGTGCGCCGAAATATGCGCGGTGGTAAGAAAAACGCTATGTCCTGCCCATTTTGGCACAATTGAACAATTGTTTCTGAGGGCATTTTTGAGCTGGCGTTAGACGTCCATGTTATAGGTAGGTATATGGTCGCAGTCCAGTAGTGTGTAAATGAATCGTATGCAGTGCGTACGACTGTTTGGAACGTGGTGCCGGTATCTGATGGGCCTTGGAAAGTAACTGCGAGGGAAGGTCTTAGGTAAGGTTAACAACATTATTCGGCGTCGATTATAATTCGAAAGATTTTGGTAACGATTTTACCATATTTTAGTAGGTATATTTATTTAAATAGTAAATATATTTAATTTTTAGTATCAGGCGTGTTTTAGGTAGGTTTTGTTTTGACTTGATAAGTAAGTAGATACGCCATACTAGGCGTGACATTTAATGATTATAAAAAACCGTTATAAACAAACATTAAAAAACAGTTGAATAGAGAACCTCCTCCTTTTGTACAACAAACAATTAAGTCCTAAAAAATCAAAGTGCAAGGCAATTCAGTATTGACGCGTTGATGTCTTTTCTATGGGCATATTAATTCGCATAATTTATTAGGTACGCATACTTGAAATTAGCATAACGTCCTTATGCATATAATTTTAGTTGCATAAACAATATTTCCCCATAAATGACTACGCATCATGTTTAATATACTGTTAAATGTAAAAGAATACAAAAAAGTCACTTTATAAATTGTTATTAGATCCCTGCATTTATTATTCATTAAGCATATTAAGTTAAGAAGAACCAAAAGAATTTGCGACAAATCGCTTACAATTAAGCCAAGGATGCTTTTGTAAGTGACAAACATATGTACCCTAGACTAGACTGGATTAAATTTTTATTTTGAATAAATAATTGTAAAAAAAAACGCATAAAGAAAATTGTCATAACGATGTCTTGGTATAAATTGAATAGGCATAAAATGACTTTGCATACTTATGAAAAGGTATAAATATTTATAAACATTTTGTAGATGATTTTTTTAGCTCTTTTTATCAAATTCTCAAAAAAGTTTAATCTTACCCCAACGCACACGATTGAAGTATCAATTCAAAGATTAAAGAAGAAATACGAGTACACAAAGATGATTATGCAATTGGCAGTAATTTCTTCGTGTATCCATCCGTGAAGGCTAAAGAAGATTGCATGCGTGACTGAGACCTTTGTTTCTTCGCCGATTACATCCAAGTCGGGACCATCTTACATCATAATACAAAATAATTGTGCACAGCCTAGATAACCTGTATATATTATCTAGGCAGAGCCTTTATACCTGTACTGAACGTCCTATTACTGAAAATATCAGCTATCTACACAAAAATAGGTTTAGGCAGAATCAATTTAACCTCCTGCCTACATCGACGCTTATCAAGAACAACACTGCATCTCAAGACTATATCATGTCGTAATTTGAATTCTAACAATGAAGCACTAGAATTCCAATCGCGGGCGCGTATTATTTTGGATTACAGCGCAGCGTTGTTCATGATAAGCAACGACATGTGTTACCAAAGGACATAACATAAACCTCAATACTACTAATTAATCGAATAATCGAGTCTACTGGTGACCCTAAGGCTGGGTCATTCCTAAAGAACAGGCATAACAGACACTTATAATACTTTCTGAATGCAAATCTTTTAAATGAATGAAAATGACCAAAAGTGAGAGACCATACATGTACCTATAACATTTGAAGAGATCCCTCGATTTCTCCAAGATCCCATCATCAGACCTCAACTTGGTGCCAATGGGACCATATCGGAGTAATACACGTTCGATCACAAAACAAATATTTAAAATCGGTTCTCTATTCTCAGAGATATCGGGTATCATACATAAAACAAAAAAAAAATCAGTCCAATTGAGAACCTCCTCCTTTTTTTTGAAGTCGGTTAAAAAAAGGTAATACATACATAGCTAAAAATAAAAAGAAACACTCAGTCTTCAGTTAAATCGTAAATACACTGAGGTCTACCGTGAAATAAATAATATACGAGCACCCTGTCTCTGTCACTTTAATAAAAGTCATAATTAGAGTGACAAAAACAAATCCTCGACATAATACGATTTCGCGGTAGGCCCTTACGCCGCGGCCACGACATCGGTCTAAGGCGACCGGCTTAAGGTGCGGTTAAACTAAAAGAGCATTCGCTGTTCTAACCTCCCACTCTAGCACTCTACGAAATTCGATCGGTACACAAAACGTGATTGGTTGATTTCGTAGAACGGGCGCTAGAACAGCGAATGCTCTTTCGGTTTAAACGCACCTTTAGTGGAAAACGTATGGTGCTCCCTGTCGTACCCGTATCAGCATCCCGCTCCAACTTATGGATTCGCTCGCCGCTGGTCGCCTTAGACCATAATCTCGTGGCCGGGCCCTTAGACTTAGGGTTCACGTGATGACGCATTACCGTCGTAGCCTTCACCGAGGTTGCTTTTACTCCGACCAATTTACCCAACAACCGGTGTACCTTGAGTTTTGAGACGGCCCTGCCTATCTGACATTTTGGTTAAACATATTTCCGTAGTAAGTACCTAATATTAATAGTAAAAGTGGGCAAATTTAAAACATATAGGTTCGTATTGTTGATCGCTCATAGAATATTTGAATTTGTCTCCCTTTTTCAGTGGCAAAAGTTGTTACACAAGGTTTTAAATAAATAAATAAAATAAATAAATACCTTGGGACATCTTATATAAATCAACCTAGTCCCACGGTAAGCTCAATTAAAGCTTGTGATGTGGGTACCAGGCGACGATATATATAATAGATAGATACATATAGATACTTAAATACATAGACAGCCATGACCAAGGAACAAATATTTGTGATAAATAAATACACAAATAATGCCCTCGCCGGGGTTCGAACCCGGAACCTCCAGCTTCGTAGGCAGGGTCACTACGAACTAGGCTAACAAAAAATTAAAGGCCTTTAATTATGTACAATTTTGTGCAATCGACCCATATTTCCAAGTAATTATTGCGTTAGATACTCTTGAGTGAGCATCCCAAATGAGGCCAGCCGTCGCGAATGTGACCCACTGGCCACTTGGCCAGCATCTCGATCTTGCGTCAGTGACCTTAGCACTTCGCAGGTCGCGAATTGCCAGTATGTGCGATAATTGTAAGAATTTGTCATATATCATCATCATATCAGCCAAAAGACGTCCACTGCTGAACATAGGCCTCCCCCAAAGATTGCAATATCGGCCTCCATACATATCCTCCTGAGTCCTGGATAAAAAATGAGCAGACTAGCATAAAAGCCGAGAGTCCTTTATAACACTATCAGCGTAAAGTCCTGGGTAAAAATCGAGTACGCTCGCATAAAAGCCGAGAGTCCTTTATAACACCATCAGTGTTGAGTCCTGAACTTTCTGTCGCTTATTTTAAGGTTTAAAATGAGTCTGTCAGATTTTTGTTGGAACAAAGTTGGTTTTATACTCAAAGAGGTATACTTTAAGCATAATTTATTTTACAAATTATTTGGGCGTTATAAAGGCCTCTCGGCTTTTATGAGACTAAGATTATATAATAAATGTGGCGAATATGTGTCATTTTGTATGAAATCAGGTGTATCTTTGAAAAATAAAATAAAACATAAAGCATTGTCAAAATGCTATAAAAATAAAAAATAACAAAAATCGTAGAACCGTTCTGTTATTAAAACATTAACATCTTTCTTTTAAAATCTAATTCAATACAAAAATGTTGTAGTTAAATCAATCTACTTCTCACATCACACTAGTGTCCTCATAAAGTAACTTTACTTAAGTATTTTAAAAACAATCGTAATAAACCTTCAGTAACATTATATAACTAATTTAGATATTTTAATCTATATATTTCAAGGAAAACTCACTTTAAACAAGTGTGAGAACTCAATGATGCTATGAACAAAGTACGAGAGGGCTTTACAAAGGTCAAATTAATTTAACACGTAATTGTACTTCAAACATCATGTTTACAATAAAACTAGTAATTACATTATAATAAACATGTAAAATACTCATTAAATAAATAAAAAGACAGACAAAAACAAACAGGTTTAAGCAAAAAAATAAGATTGAACCTACCTCTACCTGCGCGATGTGACATCTTGCCGGACTTTTGACGTCGCACTGAACGGAATGTTCTTTTTCACTGGCCAATAGCCTTTGTGAAATAGAGATAGATATATTTCTGATTGGACGACAGCCATTGATTCTCAAATTCACGCCATTATCGCCTGATTTAAAGCGCGAAACATTAAGACCTTTATAACGGACAATCGGCGTTTATGAATAAATTTAGTTTTTAGCTCTCGGTCTTTACACATGTCCTGATTTTGGCCGTTGTAACGGACTCTGGGACTTTATTTATAACTTTATTTTTTAGCGCTCGGCCTTTACACATGGCATGATTTTGGCCTTTATAACGGACTCAGGGACTCAGGAGGATATAATCTGGCAAACCAACTTGCAAGTATACCAATAGTCAGTTGAATCCTAAAAAAAAATAAACAAAAATATGACTGCCATTCACTGTAGGAGACAGATATAGCAAGACACTCAGATTAATAATTAAGATAAAACAAAAGTTTTAGATCACAACAGCAAAGCATCGGCGGCCATTTTTATATTTCTTTAAGTCGATCGGAACGGTAGGTATAGGTATTAGTCTGGGCAATGTTACCCCTAGAGCTAATTGTAACCTTTAAGGGAGCTCCAAATTCCACCGCGAGTTCTTTTCTTCAAACGACGACATAATACATACATAATATATACTATAATAGATACAAATAAATACATAGCCTCATCGCTGTCTATGTAGGTAGTTACTTATAAATAGAAATACAAAAAATATTTGTTAGGTGGTCACCCAAGGAACAAACATTTGTGATACATAAATATAAATACACGAATAATGCCCTCGCCGGGAATCGAACCCGGAACATCCAGTTCCGTAGGCATGGTTACTACCATCTAGGCTACGGAGGCTAATAAACATTATCATTATCTGATTCTATAGGTACATAATTAGTACTTACATTTACGTATGATTGGAAACGTTAAGATTATTAAAATAAGATGAAACTTGACAACACAACAATAATCACGAGAGGCAATGAAGACTTGTTTTTTCTTGCTTTTGACATATTGACCTGTCGTTTGTCATTTTAAATTGTTTGGATGACACACAGCGTTTAACGTAGCTGTTTTTTGGGCATTTAAATTTAGGAAGTCAGTACTTGTTATTCCGCATTAGGAATATCATAAGTAGCTAAATTCTTACCTAGGTATATGTACCTAACCGTGCAAGCGATTTTTCAATCGCACCGATGAATTTTCATCGTATTCTATGACTTACCGGTATGCGGTATGTACAGTTTGTACAGTGATGTACAATTTTTTTATTTATAATTTATGTTACTGCGATAATACTTTTCCTTGTGTTTTTTGAAATAAAAATTATTAAAGTTTTTCACCAATAGGTACTTACAATACCTACTACAGATACCAGATAGTCTTAGTGCTTAACTTAAAATAGGTACGCCAACGAAACGAAGTAATTATGCATACATCAAGTCATGAGAAACGAAACAGTTTGTTTGACAATAAATGGGAAATATCTACTAGTGATCTAACAATGTAGGGCTTTTTCTGCGGCCAATACTGTACTACGCACAATTGTATTGTGTGTAAAACAATACCCATATTGGTATAAGGTATCTGCATAATTAAGTAATAGTATCTAATTATTCGTGATCGAATCAGAAATGAGGAGATCCGTAGGCGGACTAAAGTTACTGACATAGCCCTCCGGATTAGTAAGCTGAAGTGGCAATGGGCATTGGGCAGGCCACATGGCACGCAGAGCAGATGGTCGATGGGGTCGAAAAGTGCTCGAGTGGAGACCACGGCTAGACAAACGCAGCGTAGGACGTCCACCCACAAGATGGACAGACGACCTTGTAAAGGTCGCCGGGACACGCTGGATGCAGGTCGCATCTAACCGGTACATATGGAGGTCCAGAGGGGAGGCCTATGTTCAGCAGTGGACGTCTTATGGCTGAGATGATGATGATGATGATCTGATTATTCGCGAAAACAAGCGGAAAAGCTTAAAGCTAAGGTAGCCAAGAAAAATTGAGCTAGGTACGGCGTAACGTAATCGACCCAGCGCCAAGTTAATCATAAGCGTGTAGTAATCGTAACACGTGCGTACTGAAGTAACTTAGTTAGTAATTGGACATACTTAGTAAACATGATTTTATAACGTTATTATATTTAATAGTTGCAGTTTTACGATGGCTCGGAACCGACCTTGGTACTTGAAACTATTACACCTGGAAATTACGTAGCTAGTAGCTAGGCAACTAGTTGGAACTATGTCAAAGTGACGCCTTGCTTCGTCTAATTTTGACAGTGTTTTGTTTGACCACATCGCCTGATGAAGCTCAATAGTTTGCGTAACGTAGTTTGCGAGATACGAGACATTTAATGTGGACCAGCTAGTAATGTACAAGTTGCAGAAAATTCTCAAAATTGCGGGAATATACTCGGAATTTCCGAGAATTTTCATGAGAATTTAAGAGTAAGTTCTCATTGAGAATGTTCCCATGAGAACATATAAAAATGTGTTATAAATAATTATTTTAAATCGTAAATAAGTAAACAAAGCAGCGAATATAACTCGTAACATAAGGCGCATGTATCTTACGGTCTTGGTTTGATTAGATTGTTTGTTAAATTTAGATTTCTGAGAACATTCTCTATGCAAGTTTCGCAACTTATGAAACTTGTCCTAGGTACAATGCTAGGACCAGCTGGATATTATATTTTCCAGCCGAACTACACGGTGATAACAAAAACGCTGCCCTCCTCCTACCCATCTTGGCTCAATAGACTACTTGACCCATTTTTAAAGTTTGTCTTTTATTATTAATCAATATCTGATTAACGGATAAAAATATAAATATGTACATGCCTACATGTCCATGGCGAATTTCAGTCGTATAAGATTCGACATGAAGTTAGTTTAAGATCCTATGACGTCACATCATGGCCGACACCGTTTTCAGAGTACGAAATAAAAAAAAGAAAACAAATTTTTCTATAAAAAATATGTACCCATCAGACACTTTTAATACTCCGTAATCGAAAAATATTGATCTTTTCAATAAATACTACAGAAAATCATAATTTTTTGCACTAAATTTGATATGAGTCAAGTAGCCTATTGGACAATTGTTATTTGAGGCATTTTGAACTCGCTTTAGATGTCCATATTTAAATTTTAATGGCCCCAGTTGAGTTGAGTGGTGAAGTAGTTTTGATGTCGACTGATCAAGATGGCTGCATTTCTTCCTTCTAGGTACCACTTACATTCCACTCTGAGTAATAGCCTAATAGCCATAGACAATTGCGACATATTTTTTATGCCGCAAGCTTTGTCCCAAGGTTCACTTGCGACAGCCACACTGTCGTGTCAACTCGGTTAGCAATTATTGCTGGCGAAAGAAACTGAGGAATTATCGTGATCAACTGATCATGAATGCCTTTTCCGCTTTTCTAGTGTTCTCACCATGAGCTCCGCGGACCAAAAGAGCATTCGCTTCGCTGCTCTATCCCCCTACTCTACGATATTCGATCGTTACACGAAACGTGATTCGTTGATTTCGTAGAGTGGGGGATAGAACAGCGAATGCTCTTTTGGTCTACATGCGCCTTAACAGTTTTGCAGGATTTAGGAATGAAAATCTTTCGGTAACCGTATAAGAGCTTTGTCACTTTTAGGGACACTCAATTAGCGTCAGTTTAAAAAAAGCTTATTTACAGGGAATTGACCTGGAACTATTTTAATTATTTATTTTAGAAACCAATATTTCTAAAGTAATGGTTTTCAGAATAACTAAACCTATAAATATCATCATCATCATCATCAGCCTATGATAGTCCACTGCTGGACGTAGACCTATGCGTAGAGACACATTAGGAGGTAAATGCCCATAATCCCCAAGCTGGGCAAGCGGATTGGCGATCGCAGTAATGTGTCGACTATGATGACGCTGCTGCCCATCATCAATCTTTTATCAGATGACGGTCAGTGACACTTCAATCCCTTAGTCGACTCTTACGACACCCGCAGGAGAAGTTGGGGTGGGGACAAATTCTTACCTGCCGTCACCACGCGACCTATAAATATATTGATAATTAAATGCGCGTATTTATTTTGACAGTTGGTTAGGCATTCCGCACAGTGCTGCCATCTCACCTCCCCATAGTGGCTGAAAAAGTATCAAAAACCCTCATTGCAACCCCGGGCCGCTCCAGAACCTTGTCAAAATAACAAATAGTAAGAAATTGCTTCTCTATCTCTATTCAGCCCGTATCCACCCACTGCTGAGTATAGGCCTCTTCTTTATTACGCCACTCTTCTCGGTCCTGTGCTAACCTCATCCACATCTTATTTGTTGTGCGGCAGCAGATATCGTCAGACCACCTTGTCGATGGCCTTACAATTTGCTTACAATTTGATATGTAGCGTCACTGTGACATGGTTTCAATTGGCTGATATGGTTGACTAATATTTAATATACAACGTATTAAGAGTTGTAGGCAATACGGGCGATTGGAAGCGAAGACCTATGTCTACAAAGAATAAAAAGTAACGATAACCCATGCCATTACGGAAACATAACATAATTTAAGTGGTTATTATATTACCACATGCAATCCATTTCAACAATAGACTATTACTATACGTTGCGCAATAGACGCTTCAATTTTATGCTTGCAAAGTTACAACAATAACTAAATCGTATAAATATTCTAGCATAATACAGGGTGACATTTGGTACGTGGAGCAGGGGCCCGTTTCTCGAAAGCTTGTAACTTGTAATACAAGTGGAAGTCTCATTTTAACACTATTTAGATAAGGACTTCCTCTTGTAATATAAGTTACAAGCTTTCGAGACATAGGCCCCTGGTGGTTAATCATGGTCACGCGTTTACGTTTCTCGTGCTACGCGTCACTTTCGACTTTAAGTACTTTACCCAGTCAAAAAGCTCTGTCAGTCGGTTCGAACTTGGATGACGCGACTCCATTTTGGCTGGCATTTTTTTGCTTTTGATAACAGTCGTTGTACAAGTAATAGGTTCAACCAAAATATCAAAGTCCACCTTATGGCCACAAGGTGGACTGATGACTGAAGATCGCAGGAGTCCGCTGGATGCGTGTGGCACAGGACCGGTCATTGTGGCAAGCTTTGGGGGAGCCAAAAAGAACCAAGCTTTGAGGGCCTATGTTCAGCAGTGGACGTCTTTCAGCTGATATGATGAAAGTTAGTCGCTATTGGCTTGGCTAATAAACCTAAATAAAAAATTAGAAGCTATCCAGTGCTTACGAGTACCAATCGCAATTTAATACTTTAAACGCTACCTTTACCCCACGATAAGCTTAAAAGCTGCCTATGGGTGTGGTAATAGGCAGGTGCCTACGACTTTGGCCGCACGATTATGATGGTGAAGCAATACTTAGATTGTCCAGATAAAGTAAATTGTTATATAGGTTGTATTGTTTTAAGCTCACCTACTCTAGTACCTAATAGGACTTGCATCACACTATAATGTCTACAGGGTGTAAGTCTAATACGGGCGAAGCTCTTAATGGGTGTTAGTTTACGACATAATAAGTACATTCAAATAACTTTTACTTAAAATTAGAGCAACAAAATTTTCCTTACAAAATAATTCGGCGCGCAATGTAGAGCAACATACGCGAGTTAAACACTCAACTCGATGACAGCTAATTTCAAAAGCAGATGACATAACTGCCAAATCAACAATAACAAATGTTCGTACCTACATTGTTTCACCGATAATCTTAATAAAAATCTGTGCGGTCATAATTAAGAGCAACTTTAAAAAAACCTTGTAATCCATGATTACACTAATGAATCCCATGCCTGGTTTAATTGATCGCCCGTATTAGACTTACACACTGTATAATATTAGAGAGGTACAACCGCCATCAGAATGCTGACCGGAAAATACTCTCACAGTAGCCTATAATATAAGTAGTATCGGTATCTACACGTATAGGTATAGGTTCGCGGTATCTACACGTACCCACCTTATCAGTTATCACTAATAGAAAACAGCTTGAAATCAAAAACACCAAACCAAAAATAAAGAATAAATTAAAACAGATTAAAAATGTCATTAAAATGTAGACCAGTATCATGAGCTGCCTCTGCGTTATTAACGCGGATTGTCTTTATATCCATCCCCCTCGTACTTGTGTGTAAAACCGTAGCGGCCGCTCAGGGTAGGCAATAGCAATCTTAGGTCCTTTATTCGTTACCATTTTTTGAAAGACCATATTTCTATATTCATCTGTACTGTTGGTAGTAGTATATACCCTGTCCTGCCTGACTGGCCTGACTGCACTCGTACTCTTACAGAAATCAGATTTCAGTTTGCTATAAGCACCTACGTCCTGTTATTGTAAAACTAATAAACCTATTTAATCTTTACAGAACCATGACTGAACCAATGGAAAGTGGCACATCGCTAGCATGGCGGCTGCTCGCTACGCTAGAGGGAGGATCGCTAGTGCTAGTCGCGTCAGCATTACTAGCGTATAGTGCGAGGCAGCGGGCGCGAGAGCGGCGGCCGGTCCACACTGTTCTAGTAAGTATCTAAGGTTGCTCGTCTTGCTAGAAGGTGTCTTGCTAGTGCTAGTCGCGTCAGCATTACTAGCGTATAGTGCGAGGCAACGGGCGCGAGAGCGGCGGCCGGTCCACACTGTTCTAGTAAGTATCTAAGGTTGCTCGCCATATTAGAAGGTGGCTCGCTAGTGCTAGTCGCGTCCGCGTTACTAGCGTATAATGCGAGGCAGCGGGCGCGAGAGCGACGGCTGGTCCACACTGTTCTAGTAAGTATCTAAGGTTGCTCGTCTTGCTAGAAGGTGTCTTGCTAGTGCTAGTCGCGTCAGCATTACTAGCGTATAGTGCGAGGCAACGGGCGCGAGAGCGGCGGCCGGTCCACACTGTTCTAGTAAGTATCTAAGGTTGCTCGTCATGCTAGAAGGTGTCGTGCTAGTGCTAGTCGCGTCAGCATTACTAGCGTATAGTGCGAGGCAACATTCGCGAGGGCGGCGGCCGGTTAACACTGTTCTAGTAAGTATCTAAGGTTGCTCGTCATGCTAGAAGGTGTCGTGCTAGTGCTAGTTGCGTCCGCGTTACTAGCGTATAGTGCGAGGCAGCGGGCGCAAGAGCGGCGGCCGGTCCACACTGTTCTAGTAAGTATCTAAGGGTGCTCGTCATGCTAGAAGGTGTCTTGCTAGTGCTAGTTGCGTCCGCGTTACTAGCGTATAGTGCGAGGCAGCGTTCACGAGAGTGGTGGCCGGTCCACACTGTTCTAGTAAGTATCTAAGGTTGGTCGTTATGCTAGAAGGGACCTTCGCTAGTGCTAGTCACGTCAGCATTACTAGCGTATAGTGCGAGGCAGCGGGCGCGAGAGCGGCGGCCGGTTCACACTGTTCTAATAAGTATCTAAGGTTGCTCGCCATGGTAGAAGGTGTCGTGCTAGTGCTAGTCGCGTCAGCATTACTAGCGTATAGTGCGAGGCAGCGAGCGAGAGAGCGGCGGCCGGTTCACACTGTTCTAGTAAGTATCTAAGGTTGCTCGTCATGCTAGAAGGTGTCTTGCTAGTGCTAGTTGCGTCAGCATTACTAGCGTTTAGTGCAAGGCAGCGGGCCCAAACTCGGTAACTACTCAGTAAATTCGCTAGGGCCTATTCCCTAGTCGTAGTCTCCAAAGCTATTATAACCCTTAGGTTATAAAAAATCTAAGGTTTGGTTAGGTTAAGAGGTACAGTGGCATTCAGAATTGCATGGACGAATGAATGAATTCATTAATAAACTATCCATGCAATTTTGAACCCGACTGTACCTATAATACCTATGTATGTCAATGTAAAAAATAACCCTGACTTTCTAGACGTAAAACGATCTTACTATGAAGGGTTTTCCTCACAATCTTAATTATAAATATAATATTTCATTCCAGGTATCCAACACAACCAGTGCGTTAGGAAATGAAATAAAAACGCGGTTGGAATCGCGCGGGTGCGTCGTGAGCGTGCCAAGTGACACAAGCGGAGCGGGAGCGGAAGCAGAGGCGAAAGTGGACGCGCTAGTGGTGGTCGGGCAGGACGCTAACACTAATAGCTTGGACGGCTTGGCAGATCTAGTATCGAAAGATGTTTATGATAATTTAAAGGTAAATATGTTTGTACAGTCATTCAACCAATTCGAACCCTAAGCCACTGAGGAACTGTGTCAAAGTGATGCTATAAATCAAATTCTAATGAAACTTGTACTACCTACTAGTCATTTTCACAATGTTTTAGAGTGGCCTAGGGTTTTTGATACTATTTCTGCCACTATGGGGCGGTGTGATGGCAGCGCTGTGCATTAGGGCCAACGAATTGTCAAAGTACATACGTGTATTTAATTTTCAATATATTTTTAGCCTTACCTATTCTTAAAACCATTGCTTTAGGAATATTGTTTTCTAAAATAAATAAAAAAATAAAGTTCCAAATCAATTTCCATAAAATGAACAAAGTTCTAGTAATAAATTTTAGTACCAGTGACTTTACGCGCCTGAATCTTCAGTTCGACGACCGTTAACTAGTCGTAATCCATTACAAAATCTATAAACTTCCAAATACAATAGAATTCGATATTTTATGTCCAGTATGAATAGTACTGTTGTGCTGTGCTACATACGTAGCACAGCCTGGTGGCAGAAAAAATATCGAAAACCTTCAATTGTAGGCACTTATATTCCTCTAAATAATTATAAATTTGTAGAGTTTGCATTTGGACAGTATAAAAGCATAATCAATTCTATTTTACATACTTAATAGGAATGTGGAATTCTAAAAACTTGTAACAATCTGATAAATGCCTGGAGGAAGATATTGCGCATCAACAATACGACGTAGTTTTCCTTAACTTATCGTATCTGTATTATTACTTATTACATGCAATTTTCTTAGTCATCTCTATGCATCTTTAATTGTTAGCCGGTGCAAAGGTAATTACGTGACTTCAATAAAGTCGTAATTTCTGTGATTTACATCAATTCGTGATTAAGTACTATTTACTACTTAATGAGGTGGATGTGAATTAAAATGATATGTATTATGTTATGTTTAAGTTCAAATAATACTACACTAATACTGAAACACTGACTTCATATACTTTTAATAATATTGAACGATATCCAGTGATACGATACCTGAGGTGTCGAGCTCGAATCCCGATAACGACATCTCTTTCGTGTCTATCACAAATGGTTTTATTTCTTTAGTCATGCATGTGTTTTATGTATTTATATGCGTGTCGTTGCTTAGCACTTGGCAGGCACCCACAAAACAAGCCTTGACTGAGCTTACCGTGGAGTAGAACTAACTATGAGTATATTTGGATCCTATGTTGTTATTTATTTATTGTCTAAATTGTGGTTAAAACCGTTGCAGATATTAGAATCATTGTCGTCTCGCGTGCACCGCGGCGGCTGCGTGGCGTGGGCCTGCGCCGGCGCAAGCGGCGTCAGCGGCGCCGGTGACGCCTTCGATACGGTGCTGCAAGCCAGTCTGCAACATGTCGCTGATCGGTACCTAATATATTTGTATAATTATAATTGTGTAGCTTTGGGTCAGTCGAAAAATCAAAATTTGTCCACTCGGTGATCAAAAGTTAGCAGCTTGTAGGTATCTATGTAACGAGTTTTATCCCAAAATAGTTCATGAATTCCTTAATCTTAGTGTATGTCCACCGAAAAGACGATAACTTATATCTGACAACGACCCTTTAAAATTAGATCTCGATTAAGAGCGTATTGTATTTTGATTAAGAATAACGGAAATATTGTTTATATTTTCACAAAGGCAAAAAGCCTTTTTGTATGGAGGTTTAGCTCATTGCGACGGCCTAATACATATCATATAATTTGGCTGCTTTCTAATTTAAAATCCTTAAAAAGGTACAGTATTTTCGTGAGAGGAAATTATTTTTATTTCTTTAGCTGCTGGGAACAAATTAGATGGTAGGTATATTTTTATCATTCCATTTTGTAACTGTCTATAAAATAGAAAACCAATGGAAATGTTAGTTACGAAATAGAGTGCCGTTAAGTTGATCATTTGTTTTATTGATTGCTATTATTTAGTTTATTCTCACGATAATATCCTCCTAAGGTATAGTACTTTAATAGTTAGCTATGTTTTATTTTTCACATGTATTTCATTAACTTCTTAACGTTACAGGCATCACTGCAGCCCTGTATGGGTGGGACGCCACCCAACCCCAGTGGCAGCGGAGCGGGTCGTCTCCGCGCTCGTGCCTTGCACCACATACTCGTCCGCTTTCTCCGTGAGGTAGCTTCACCTTGACTCGACGAGATATTAAGAATTGCATGCGAGGAAAAAACGACGTTCACTAATGTTGCAATGCAACTGACGAGTACAATCTGTCGCAAAAAACTAGTTTCCATTAAATAGTTTGGACAGTATACGTACCTACCTACGGTTTGGTTTGCCCGACTACCTACACAATGGAGAGGGTAACTGTAGTTGGTATCTCTAGTAAAACGTCCGGGTAAGCTTTTTGATACTACAAAATAAATGGAGGCATTTAAGTAACGTCTCTTTTTCTTGATTACCATACGGAATTGGCCTGTATCTTTATTGTTTATACGTGCTTAAGCGCCCTTATTGCAAGCGACAATGTGGAACGTATGTAAGCAATTCTCAAAAAAATTGTATATTTGGATCACGTCTTCGATACGATACTGATAAAAATTGGTAGGATGGTCGAGTCAATGATGCTGAGCAAAATTTATCACATTTCCCGAAATGTCCTAAAAGTTTGTATGTAACATTCGACTCCCTTTATGTTACCAAAAATGTATAGGAATCTGGTAATAAAAAAGGAAACTTCTAAACTAAGTTTCTAGGACATTTTGGGAAATTTTGTGGATGTTGCTCAGTATCATTGACTCTACCAGCCTACCAATTTTTATCAATATCGAAGACGTGATCCAAATGTACAAACTTTTTGAGAATGGCTCACTTACTAAAACGCTCACAAATAAGTATAGTATAATACAAGAACTGTAGCAGGAACAAACCAAAAATAAATATTATAAACAATTATCATTTTTTTATAACATTTAATTTTGTATTAAAAAGAAAACGTTTAAAATAACACTACATTTTTACTAAACGGCGGTTTCGAAAGCTAACAGTTTCACAACGCCATCTAGTGCGCCTACTATGAACGAAATAAATCTCATGTATGGCTTCACTACTACTAGCGCCATCTTGTGACAAGTAGATATAAAAATCAACGTTTTGTTTTGTTTCAGAAATGCTGCACACAAAGTCGGCGAGTACCTCGGAAGGTGGCTCAAGAACTTAGCTTAAATAAAATAAATTAATACCTCAATTAATTGTATGACTCACGTTTTTATACCTAAGTAGGTATAAAAAAGCGATTCATGCAATTACTTAGCGAATGTCGAGTATTTTTTTTAAATAGAGCCCTAAAAATGGAGATTGTATCCTCATTGTTGCAAGCAAGAGACTTATGGGACCATGTTGTCAATTTTGTTTTCATCGCATTGATATGTACAGGCGACGTCAGTGGCGTAGCGTGCTTTGTCGGGGCCCCGTATAAACATTTTTTGGAGGCCCTTATAATCCTTATATGGAGGTAATATAAATTAGAAAGTTTTTATTCTTTTTCCTTACACACTTTGGGGGCCCCCGTGACCCGGGGGCCCCGTATAATTGATACGGCAGATACGGCAGTAGCTACGCCCCTGGGCGACGTCAAAGATATCATTACGACTTAGGTGCCAAAAATATTTACACAACCTTAATGTCAAGGCAATAAAGTCGAGTAAATATATTTTTGGCACCTAAACCGTAACGATGCCTTTGATGTCAACTGTTCAATTGTATTGTTGATAAATAGTCTACGCTGGATTTATCAAAGAAAAATAAATAATTCTGTACTTATTTAGTCGCTCTTTGACATTAGTCGTAAAATCTTCGTACGATCAGGGGCATAATTATGTGTAGGTACAGTTTTTTACTTACGTTTAGAGCATTAGGTCTAAAACTGTATATATACATATTTATGCCCTTGAATGCACATAAAGCGTGTGTATTTCATATGGGCGAATATTATTCGTTGCGTTTGTTTGTATGCTTAACAAAAACTGAATAAAAGTTGCTTACCTGATAGGGATAAATATAAAGTTAACACTGACATGATTTGACAAGTAGGCACGTGAATGAATGTGGACAATGTGGTTGCAATACATCTGCGTGCTGAATTATTATGTATGGAATAATAGCATTCCCTATTTTCTAAGGAAATCAATCTAAAAAGGATTCCTGGGTCCTAGACCAATCGTTATTAACTTATACACCCGTATTCAATACACACCCTGTATACATGAATCCATGATTATGTCACCGGTGGCAATTTCTTCGGATGTGTTGCACTGCGTCTACAATAAAGAATTCGTTTTGTTTACTATACATTCTTAATCATTTTAGTAAAGTATTATTTTTTTATGTTTACAATATAATAAAATAAAGTTGTAAAAAAAATACACATGTAGTTTTAATTACCCTTATTATCAGAGTATCATTATATAGTTACCAAACAGATCCATAAAACTACAATTTTGCCGTGGTAAAATAAACCAAATGTACCAAATTTTATAAGATTTGATAAAATAAATGCATTTTAATGTTTTGTAGGTTATCAACGAAACGGAAGGGATATTTTTTTCATTTTGGCGGTTCTTGACTGTGTTGCCAAAGAAAAGAAAGGTAGCAACTTCCGGGACCAATTCAACAAGCTCAAGAAATCTTTTAAAACGCAGATTTTTTAAATTTGACCTCTTAGATTATTCCAGAATTCATTTTGACTTCTGTTTCTAAATGTTAATTTATAATTTATTCAGCATAATCACATACTATTTACATTTTATTTGTTTCACGATTTCATAAGCACACAGGGATGTTTGAGCTACATAGCATAACGAACTAAATACCGTAATGAGCTTTGCTAATTTACTTTACATATGGCAACACCGAGCATTTAATGTCATTTTAGTTGTCACGAAATGGAGTGCGATTAGGACGTGTCCGTAATAAATAATTAAACATCCTTTTTATTTACTTGTAATGCTCTTAGCACTTCAATAGTTATACCAAACACTGCTTTCGATTATGTTCATTTCGTGCAAAGTTTCGTTAGACCCAAATTTGCTGCGGAAATATGGACGAGGTGAGTTCGTAGGTTACCATATTTTCATTGTGCTTTAACAACACTGTTCAGCGTTGGTGTTGCATGGTAATTTTGCAATCACGTTTTTGCAGGAACTTAACGAAAATGATTTGGAGGAGCGGCTGTATGCTATGATACATCATGTAGACGGGACGCAGGCTGATGAAAATGCAGAACAGAGCCATGACGCAAGTCCGCGTGTCGAAGAAGCGCCGCGAAGCACCTTGAAGCGCTACTGGCGGACTAATCACAACAGCGTTTATCAAAAAGTAAACACGCCTAAAGACGTGCCAACCAGCAAAAACACGCCCAACAACAAAACACCTGCAGTTGTAAACATAAACACGCCTGCGCCCGTCAACAAAAGCCATGCAGCCGCTGCCGTCAATGAACCAAAGCTGAAAGAGGAGAAAGACGCACCCGACTCTCCACCTGCTGGCCTGTTGATATTACAGAACACCGTACCACAGAGTTATACTAAAACAGTTGAAATATTAGATATCGATGAAACACCAAAGGTTTTCGAACTTGAATCAAGCGATGAGGATGAAGTTGTTGAAGTTGCTTTACCACCTAAACCTACCATCACTATTGAGAGCTCAGATGAGGATGAACCAATTATCCAGAATGATAAAAACAAAAAAGGAAAAGACAAGAAGAGTTCTAAAGAAAATAAGTCACCAAATAAAAATAATAGAGATGTTTCGGCAAGTCCGGTTCCGTCAGTTCAGTCATCTATGTCTGATGAATTCATCCGCGGGGACTGCATTGCTCTCAATATATCCTCTGCACAGCCAGACAATGAAAGCTTTGATTTCAGCCTCCATGGATCCGACCTCATTGGAACTGTAACTCCCTCCAAGAAAAAGAAAAAAAAGAAATCTAAAGACAGAATGACATCCACCCCAATCAACTCTGAACAATCCATTCAGGATGTGAGTAATACAGATAACATTTTTGCCACACCAAAGAGTAAAGCGAAGAAAAACAAGAAACCGAAGACAAAGTCTTATACTGTGTCTGAGAAAATCATTCCAAACCCAGATGTGTATGATTCTGACAGCAATCAGTCTGCTATTGACATCAATAAAAATCATGATGCTTATGCTGTTACTGATAAAAGTTTTCCAAGCGCAGATGTTTATGAATCTGACTCAAGTGTATCTGAGAGCATTAAAGATGGAGGCAAGCAGACTCCACAGAAAAAAACAAGTGATAATGTTAGTTCCCACAGCATTATATCCATGGACCTATCAACAGATTCTACAAATGCTACAGACCAGACCGTTGTTGTAGATCTGACAGATGACTATACAACACTTGATAGTACTCATATTGAAGAAAACATCCTCATTGGTAATATATCTGGCTTCTCGGACGTACATGAATATGGAGACAGTAACAACACAACTCAAGAAGATATTGGAGAGTTTTGTTCAACAAAAGTGCCGCAGATACTGTATGAGAATCTGGACTTTGACAACTTGAAGGGAAAGGACAAGGTCTGCAGACGCCGCCGGTACTCTCTGACCACTCTGCGGGCGGAGATGGACAAGTTTTACAATGAGAGCTGGGGTGGAGAGAACTTTAACCACCAGGAGATACAGAAGAACATGTCAAGTGAGTATTCTATTTATACATTTTTTATGTACAATTTTAAAGCAGTTTCTGCGATTATAAATATGCCTAATGTAATTTGATTAACCCCTGGACTGCATTGTGATGGATCCTTCACAAACCAGGTTAAATATAATTTGAAATAATAAGAGCCATTTCATTAATTAGCAACCAAATTTTAGACATTGGTGTTCCAGGGGTGAGCCTTTTGGGCACAGCACAAATTTACTTTCAACAATATAAATATATCTTAGACCTAAATATAATGTTTACAAGACTATGTATATGTGTGTTGAAATTATAGTTTTTAAATTCAAAGTATCCTAACATTATATTACTTATTTTTCGTTTTAAATAAGGGAAATAGAGTTAATATAGAAAAGATTGTAGATTTCTTGAAAACTATGAAAACATTATAGGACAATATTACATGTAAATTCATTTATTTATGACCAATTTTTCAATGCAAAAGAAAGACTGCTGAAAAATGAGTTGAGTCACCTCTCATTTTTTTTATTTTTTTACCATCTTTATGATATCATTCAATGTTTCTAAGTATAGATAACAAATACTTTCATGTTGATTTTAATATTAGAATACAATGCAAACAGTTTACATTGTTCACCATAAACAAAACAGCAACTTCTTTATGTTAACAACAACTCATCTGTTGACATTGTTATCAGTATAGAAATCTCCCATCAGTTATTGGCAACAGGTATAGATTGTCAGCTCCCATATTCTTGTTGATAGTGTCCCTATCTACAAAGCTAGAGTTCCAGGTTCAAATTCCGTAGAATGCTTATTCTGAACACAAAAGACTGACTGTTTTTTTTTATAAAATACATTTATAAAAAAATCATTAATAATATTTTATATAGAGGGCTATAGTAAAGCCACCCTATGATTTGCTTACTTTATAAGAAAGAATAAGAGAAAAGGTGCCGCTGCTACTATTAAGTTTCATCTCATATTGAACTTGAAACTTGATAGTACTCATTTCTCATACAATAACAGTTTAAAATTATATTGTTTTACACACTACTTCTGTTTTTGGTTTTGGAAAATAATTAAAATTTGAAAACCTATTATAAAAATTCAAGCATCAAATTTCTCAATAGTATCAGGGAACGACTAATGTGCCAATTAACTAATTACATATGGTATTAGTTTCTCATTACCTAATTGTAGTGATAAGAAATAATAGAACTCAGACTGTTATGTAATACTGAAATACTTGTCCTAAAACCTACTATAGAAGTTGCAAACTATGAAACAAACCATTCAAAGAAATATCCATTGCCTATTATTGTTTCAATGGTTTAGGATAATCTATTCGTAAGAATTGATTAAATACCACATAGATAGACTTAGCAATAGTCCATGATGTACATATTGTACATTGGAAATCAAACACATTTTGTACATACAAGAGTTGTTTACATTGTTCGCAACTTCTATATAAAGCTTAGTATACATAATATACCTACATATGCATGAGAATTTAATAATTGCTACTATAAAAAAATAACAGTAGGAAAAAAATTTAGGCCATATTTGAATATAGAAATCGCTATTCTGTGTAACATGTATATAAACTCAAAATTATACGAAAACTTACTACATTTTTGAAGAAGACCTTTACTCAAGTTCATGTGGTATGAATCTAAATTATATTTTCATCACACCTGTTCGGTAAGCTGTGTAAGCGCTGTGTAGGTGCGTCATTACGTCCTAGTAGGCCGTTAAGGATTTTCATACAACATTACGTCGCACTAGCGCGGTCCGGCGCACGCAGCGCGCCGCGCCGAGAGTTCTTTTATGAAAATGATGAAATTAAGTCATCCCTGATTTAGACCATTTTGAAAAATTAAAAATGATTTATTGGTTACTCTTAAATACATTAGTAGAAACTGAACAGAAGTCTTCTTTTAAGTAAATTATTTACTTGTGCCAGAAGGCTCCGCTCTTCACTTATCTTGGAGGGTTACAAACCAATTTATAATTATTCTTAAAAACATAATTAAATAAAATTAAATAAATATTTTATCTCATCTTATACAATTAATATAAGGCAAAAGTAATTTTAGAGTAGTTTTGTGAAAATATATTGTTTTATTTACTTTTTTGCATGAAAAACATTGTGTGTACATACCACGGGCGGTACAAGAATTATGAACTCGTGTGAAGTAAAGCCCGCGCCTTCGGCTTGGGCTTTACTTTCACACTCGTTCGCAAATTCTTACTTACCG
This sequence comes from Thaumatotibia leucotreta, assembly GCA_025490895.1. Taxonomy (NCBI): domain Eukaryota; kingdom Metazoa; phylum Arthropoda; class Insecta; order Lepidoptera; family Tortricidae; genus Thaumatotibia; species Thaumatotibia leucotreta. The sequence goes on from JALPQI010002964.1 coordinate 92,371, forward strand.
CCCTAAATACACAATGTACTATTAAGTACTTAAGTATTTTGATTTGTGTTAGTTTAATAGTCACTCTACTATACATACATGGTGCTCGGATGGTACAGATTTTAACTATAGAATAACAAAAAATATTATATAACCTAATGTCAAATGTCACCAAAAAATATATGTTTTTAACTTTTTGATTAGTTTTTATCTTAGCAACAATTTTTATTATTATTATTATTTCCTAAGCAGGCAGGCAGTTGTACAACTGATATTGCCTGTATCCAATTGCTCTGCTTTCAATTGTTTCTTTTATTACTGTTGTGTTTGTCAAGTCGGTTTTTAAACTGGTTGACATTCAGTGCTGAGACCACTTCCTCAGGCAACTGATTCCACTCTCTGACTACTCTGTTGCTCAGAATTTGTTAAAATGTTTTATTTTAATTTTAGCGACAGGTTGTTTAGTTAAATCTATTTTCTGATTATCAAGGAAAAGGTGTGTTCCAACCCTAAAAATAGCATGAAATATCAAATAGTATTACTATTACACGATAATTTTCCATTACGGAATAGGCTACTTGACCCATTTTAAAAGTTTGTCGTATATTATTAATCAATATCAGATTAACGGAAAAAAAAATATGAATATATTTTTTCACGACGTAGAAAACCGCAAAATTATAACTTAAAATTTAAACTTTCGTTACCGCGCGAAAACGATACTAGCCATGTTAATGCTTAGATTATCTGTGGTGTGACGTCACTCAAACCGAAAACAAACATTTGACATGTCACTTATGTTATGTCAATGTCACAGCAACGCTACATGCCTACATGTCCATGGCGAACTTCACTCGTATAAGATTAGACATGAAGTTAGTTTAAGATCCTATGACGTCACATCATGGCCGACACCGTTTTCAGAGTACGAAATAAAAAAAAAATTTAACAAATTTTCAATAAAAAATATGTACCCATCAAACACTTTTAATACAAAAATATTGATCTTTTCAATAAATACTACAGAAAAGAATAATTTTTTGCACTAAATTTGATACGAGTCAAGTAGCCTATTGTAAATACATTGAAATTCTGTGACTTCTATTACCTTGTTTACTCCATTCCAATATAAAAATAACAAAATGTTATTTCTATTTCAGGAGATAAAAGCTTGTGGGTGATCGACCCAAAGGACAGAATGCCAAATCCGCCGAAAAGGAGAGTCACGTAAGTATCAGAAAAATACCTACATTTTATGTATTTAAATAACTTGTTACATTAGTTATTGTACAAATCACAAAATCTGTCTATTTCTATATTGCGAATATTTCTCTTAGAAGTCTTAGACCGACTTTCACAATTTAGGGTTAGATAGATCACTAACACAGGGTTAAATAGTTAGTAGTGTGCAAAATTTCCAAATGCATTCCTAGAAAAATGCTATTCGCAAAGCATATGTGATAAGCAAAAAGTAATAAATGTATTAAAATAACATATTCAAACGAAAAGTAGCTTTGCAAATGTCTTATTTGCTAGGCCTGCTATTGTACAACTGCGATTTAGAAAACGAATCAACTAATAATGTGCGATTCATTATAAAGACCTTTCCTTTTGCCAAACAACCAACTCTACTTATGTATATGACTAGGTATTGGGGTCTAATCCCCTTATTCATTAACTTAGCAAGTCAATAAGTATTGTTTGTCCCTTTCGGTCTTATCAATATGTTTATAAGAGCGAAACGAAAAAAAACACTTAGCGATTTGTTAAGTAGGAGACGTTTACGAATAAGGGCTCATGCATAAATCATGCGAGGTTTTTTCGGCTACTTTTTGACCCCCCCTGCCCCCTGGTGATGTTTGGTGAGTTTCTTGGCTACCAGCCCCCAACTAAGCAGTCTCACGTGTATTTTGCTCATTCAACTTTTCACGTTTGCTAGCCGAAATTCACAATATTTCTTAGTTTGTTCATCATAGAAAAATACACGTGAGATCTCCTTGTACCTCCCCTCCCCTAACGTGATCTTTCGTGATGTTTTCTTGGACCCCCTCCCCCCTATAGGACTTCGCGTGATTTATGCACAAGCCTTAAGAGTAGGGCTGCCAACCAAGAATCACAGATATTATTATGCGGGACATTCGCGAATAAATTGCGGGACTTGGCTATAAAATGCGGGACGGGAATGACATTAAAAAACAATGCTTAATTTCAGATCGTCTCAATTTAGATGCACCTAATGCACCCAACGCAATTATTCATATTTTGGCAGTTATACACGTTCAGTGCACTGTAATCGCGGGCTATCGGTGCGGACGTCGCGGTATATTCAAATTAACATGACGAAATCTTAAATTGCTTTCATTTACGTATTCATATTATTATTTTAGTATTCCGTGAAAAGCGGGACAACTGGCGTCCCGCGTGAACCCTTTGCTGGACCCATACTTTAGGGCCCCAGAAACGGGACGTCCCGTATATAGCGGGACGGTTGGCAGCCCTACTTAAGAGGGTAACTGTCGGTTCTCTTTCCAGCTGCAACTACTGCAACCGAGTGGGTCACCGCGACGACACGTGTCGCCTGAAGCCCCCCGTGTGCCACATGTGCGGCCACACCGGTCACTATGAGCCGCGATGCCCGCGCAAGATCTGCGTCAACGTGAGTACTAATAATTCATTATTTATTACTTGAGTAACCACCTTCGAAAATCTAGTTAAAGTGTTACGTGTACGCCGCGTCGATGGTGACTAGTATGGTATGGAGGCGGACTTAATATAATTTACTAATAATTTTCCTGGGATTTCCCGAAATATTAATAGCAACCATTGTAAACAAATGTATTAAAATTTGTTCCTATAATAAAAATGTTATATAAATCATGTGTTTTTAATTAAATTGACTATACAGCATTAGTTGACATCAAACTAAAGTTGTTTATTGTTTTGTTACTTTTAGTAAAATGTACATAACAGGCAAAAGTAAACAGGTAGTCAACCTAACGCGGCACACGTGTATATTTCTATTTCCGTCTTTGTTTCATGTTTAGCAGGTAAAAAAGGACGGCGAGACTTTGTTTGTAGATAAGAACTTAGGTAGTTTTTAAAGGTTGGGATACGTTTAGTAATGTGGCTAAGTTATCTAGGGAAGTTTATGATGCATTCGTTGCTGTATTTTACATGCATTCGGTTGTCAAATGTGCTCTGTTTTTACGTATTTACAACGGTTACGGAACAACTAACTTGATATTATGCTATCAAATTTATCATCTTAACACAATACGTATAATTAATTAAGCCCTTAAACAGACTAACACGTGTTTTTCTGTATGTCGTTAAAACGCCGTAACGGTGAACGGTATATGTTGACGAAATAATGTTGCATAGAATCCCGAGATCCCCGTATTTAAATAAAAAAATAATATTGTTTTTAAGAGGCCGACTCCATACTTGCTTAGCTTTTTCCGTACTTTTGCTAATTGTAGGTAGGTATAATAGCTCCCGAGTTTCCGTTTCCTGGTTATGTCCGCCTGTTTATGCTCTAAGTATATTAAAACAACATACGTATTTGATTATTACGAAAAGAGTTGAGCAGTGTATATTTGTTACTCGGTATGTTTTTCATTGTTCGGTTCCCGGCCGAATTATTTGGTAAAATTGTTGAATATTTACCGAAGAAGATAAGATTTGTTAATAAATAAATAATTTGTAGCTTTCAAAAGCTAAGTTATATTTCTCTTTCATCACGGGCCTATAAATCCCGGTCTTTTGATAGGCTTGCGGGTATAGGCCTCCTCCAACCTCTTCCATCGTTCTCGGTCTTGTGCCTCTGTGAGCCAGTTGCTGGTCACGCTCTCTACGTCGTCTGCCCAGCGAGCTCGTGGACGGCCAGCTGCGCGGGCCCCTCTAAATGGTTGCCCGTTTTGTCCATTTATTATCTGGCATCCTCGCGATATGGCCTGCCCACCGCCATTTAAGTCTTAATGAATGGTAGAGAGCTTCAACCGGGGCGAATTGGCGTTCGGAATCAGATCTGCATAAACCTGTTTAATTTTATCGAATATTTAGTCAGTAAGACTGGAACCGAATGTTCGGTAAAGTCTATATTCGGCGCATCCCTAAGGCACCGGTCACATGGCCACAAGAGACACGGCGATACTCGCCCAGCTATCAGCTATCACCGCCGGGCGAGTATCGCCGTGTCTCTTTTATTTACACGGGAGTGCGTATCTTTTGTTCGTGTTTATAGCCGATAGTTCATAGCTTAGTAGCTCGCGGTGAGACCAGTGCCTTATGATAGCGTTATTTTCCAGTGCGGGTCCCCGAACTTCATGTACTCGACGTCGTGCCGCAACTGCGCGCCGTGGCGCTCCGTCACGTGCGCCGAGTGCGGCGCCGCCGGACACCCCGCCGACCACTGTCCCGACACGTGGCGCCGCTACCACAGCACGGTACTGCTGATTTCTAATATTTTCTCTAGTTATTTACAGGTCAAATGACATCCTTTTTGTCATTATTATCAATAGATTGATTTAAAGATACAACACTTTATTTAATGGGCCCTACGGAAGATCAGCGCTGGCCTTCGGGCTAGCACTACGCTGAGTAGGGTCCATTTCGTGATGCACCAACTTTTCTTTGTCAACGATTTTATATATACTGTCTTGTCTTGTGTGTCGCGAATAAATGTTTTATTATTATTATTATTTACACCCTGTCCAATAAGTTCGAATACACATATTTTACCTCAGTTCTAAAAATACAGGAATCACAGGTTATCAAATAGTAATGTAAAGTAAAGAGTATTTTCATCTTAATAAAATACAACCACAATGAATGTGTCATATCCGCAGTGTCTAAGAAGAAAAGAGTGTAAAGTGCCAACAAAATACTTGCTCGGCACGCAGGTGACGAGTTAATTTTTATTACGAGAATCCGTATGGGGTAGAACAGACTTATCATGTTCAAAATTGGCGATTGTGGGTACCATGTATAGAACACATTCCGAGCTATCAGAAAAATGGTCCTAGGTTCCAGAGCTCACTATCGACCATGGCGTGGGATGCAGTATGTAAGCGAGTTATACTGCCTTCAGTACTTTTAGATAAAAGCGTTAAAATTAACGTTTTTTTCTATAAAACCGAATTTGTGGAGAAGATAAATGCTCCTAAGTTTAAAAGGTGCTTGGGAAAGAGTATCATGTGTTCTAACAAGACGCAGCTCCAGCACAGGCGGCAAATGGCGTTCCAGCGTGGTTTCAGACTAAATTGGCAGTTTTTTAGCCGAAACATGAATTGCCATGCAGTTCTCCAGGTTTAGGCGTATTAAATTATTTTGAATGGTAATACATGCTTTAAAGACTACATTTTAATAAAAACAGGAACCTAGATCATTTCAAAAAGGTTATCAGGGGTATTTGGGGTCAAATGTGAAGAAAATGATGCGTGCCGCGTAAGATCCGTTTGAAACGCGTTTGAGGCTGGTAAAAAAGTTATAGCTGGAGTTATTCCAAAATATTTGTTGTGAATATAGTATATAAGTGTGCCATTCATAAAACATAATAATAACTGTAGGATCTATTTGCCCATTTGTTTTATTCGATATTTGTTCTGTATTCGGATTTATTGGACACGGTGTACTTTAGAACGTCTACACTTGACAACGACTTCCCTCTCGCATCAAATTGTGACATACTCGCCAGCCCTTTACTTTATCTGTCAGCAAGACAGTTATTTTGACAGCATACTCGATGACGATTTAATGGCTGCTGGCGTAGTAGGCAGTAGGCAGGACAACACACGGCCACTTTAGTGGTTCTTGGCATTGAAAAGGTTAAACAAAAATGTATGGTAAAAGGGGCTTTTTCCTTATAAATAGAATTTTTATATCTACAGTTTTATCCGACGATAAAGTTACATATTTTTTGGATTGGATA